>JARHVA010010385.1:162500-172500 GCA_037957365.1 Torreya grandis | reverse complement strand
TTCTTACCAGACAATTCTAACTTTATTGATACAAATAAAACTTTTATTCATATTTTTATCATTCATAGAATCTATCTATATCACCCACATTAAAAATAGTAAAAGTAATGCATATCTTAAGTAAAGACACTTCTTACTAGACAATTTAACTTTATTGATACAAATAAAAGGTGTAAAATGCATAAATTTTTTTATAAGACCTCTCATCTCTAATGAAAGATGTGAACTTTAAATAGCTCGTGAAGTATAATTAAAAAATTATTAGTCAAAATAAAGTTAAATTTTCAAATTTATGAGGAAAACAAATTTTACATAATTTTAAAAGTAGTTCAATTCTTGAGAGAGGTCATATTTTGTAAGGTGTTTATTGGTCGAGATATTAATATTCTTCAATAGTTAACTCAAAAACTAATATTGTTAATATGTATGATCCTAATAATATAATTTCACAATAATCTATATACTGATTTGATCTGCACCATGGGGCCCAGGACCAAGTGTACGGAGAACAACTAAATTTGGCTTTGCAAAGTGAATGCAAAGAGATGTATTTAGATAGAATAATCAAAACACATTCAATGAAGTGGAAATATTTACTTGTGATAAATGTAAATTTTATTCAATAATAAAGAATAGAGAAAAAATGGTATAATGTGTTACAATGCATGTGTTATAAAATAGATATGTAGAGCATGCTATCTATGGTATGACTATGCATGGAATCAACCTCTTGGTCAGATGCATATGTTACATATTTAGTATGAATTATAAGGGTTGTCACAACAACTAATATAGAGTACAACGAAGCCAAAATTGACACGTCTCACCCTCCTTACATGGTAATGGTAGAGCTCTAAGTTGGGTGATGACCACTCATTTGATACTACAATTCTAAGCTATTGACTAATGGTCATGATATTGAGAATATTGTTTAATAGCTAATGACAATCAATATCAAAAATCTCAATCAGTTGTGGCACACAATCGAGGTAGGGTGACACATAGTTGTGTTAAAGTGGGACTTGATATAGTATGCTAGTTTATGAGTAAATGCTAATAAGTCATATAGGAGTGCAAGTTAAAGAGTGCACAGTGAGATGGATAGGTGTGATATGAGGTGTCATTACATAAAATTGTGAGCAAGCACAAGACTTGTACATGGGGGTATGAGCAATATTCATGAAGAGGAGTACACAAGATTATTTGAGAGGTGTGAGTTTTATGTAGAATAAAAAATGAGGAGTGTGTTTGGATATGTAAAGACTACATATGGATCATTCACCCTTTATTAAAGAGCAATGGTTTTCATTACATCAATGTGTAGCTTAAGAAATTATTCTCAAAGTTGTTGAGAAGTATACCACTTAGATTGATCAGTGTATTGTCCAACCTTGACTACTTAGAAAATTTGATATGTACTATGGCAGGTGCATGTGTCTATCACTTCTATGATCTAGTCCTTTTCTGCATGGTGTAAACTTGTTCAGGATCCAAATCAAAAGGATGGTGTATCATTATTGGCTCAATAAATGGCAACATGTAGGGATTGAGAAATTTCACATTGAAGACTTGGTGCATACCCAAGTATGAAAGCAAATCAATAACCAAGGCATTCTCACTATTTAAGCATAGAATGGTGTAAGGACCATAGCATATGGGCTTGATCTTTTAGTGTGGATATTTTAAGTGTTCCTTTTGAAGGTGCAACCAAAATTTATTTCCAACTCAAAATGCATAAGGTGTGTATTGTGCATCATGACACTCCTTGTACTTTACCTATGTGTGATAGAGAATATGTTGAACCTACTGATGAATAAAATGGATGTGTCATAGAAACTTCTCAGCTTTGTCTATTTCCCAATCTTGTGTGGGTGACTCAATGTCAATTGGTGTATGGTAGGAGATATCTAGAGGTGTCAAAGGTTGAAACCCAAGACATGTATGGAATGGACTATGACTCGTAGAGCTATTAAGGGTCCTATTATAGCATGTTGAATATACAAGAGATTATTATCCCAAGTGTGAGCATGTGCATGTTTATACATTCAAAGAAGATGAAGAAGTGTGTGATTTGTTGGGTGAATATTTTGTCATCAACTGGCTGACGACAAAATGGTTATATCAACCACATAATAAGGAGATTTATATGACAAAATGGATGTGGTGACCACATCCAGAATGAGACAAATCTCTCCTCTCATCAAGGGCAGGTTCCCTATAACTATAGAATACTAATATAAGCTAAAAATAGGCATAGGGGTGAGATCATACCATCCATCTCTCTTTTTTCAGAGATGATGTTCACAAAATAGAGGAGAATTCTAGTGTAATTACTGAAGGCACTTCTCTTCTTTTAGAAATGATATTCAGCAAATAGTACGAATTCTTCTTGGGTAGTAACTGTAACCATAAGAAACCCATGAAATCACAAAGTCTTTCATTGCTTCTCCCACTGATTTAGGACAAGAAAACCATAGAATGAAGTGTAGCCTAAAGTCTCCATCTAAAACTACAACAGAGTAAAAGATTACAAAGGATAAGGGGAGCTCAAAGTCTCTCTAGTATCCTTTACAAAAAACACAGACTGAAGACAATTATGGCAGCACCAAGTCTCCCACAGTGAGCTTTAAGACATCTTCCTACTTATTTCCACTTGTTCTTATTTGATTAAATGGATAAGACTGTATTTAGGAAAAAGACATAAGAAGAATTTCCTAGATAACACAAGCTATTTAAACATAAAGTCTGAAAGGTTACTTGCTTTCTCATTCACTTAACAAAATATGATTAATAGTCTGAGCTCAAAGTCTCAAGAATGCTTCTTAATAACAGAGAGATCCATGCTCTACAAAATGAGAGATTATAATATATAGCATCCAAAGAAAGACTTGGGTGCTTGTTTTCATGAAATGACCCATACTGCATTGAATGCATTGAATATTCTATGAAAGGGCCATGTTGGAATAGGTTATCAGCCTTAACTTTAGCATTCTAAATCATCTCAAATGTCTTCTCCTAAGCATGGGTTGCCTGGTCTATTTGCCTTAACTTAATGAAGAAAAACAGGCCATGCCATTAAATGTTTATGTTCTCTGAGGTCCACTTGGTGGACTGTTCCACCTACTAGAATAACTCTTTTGTAGATATTTCTAGATTTTTTATAGTCGTTCCCTCTTTCCTTGCTACATTTTGTCTCTTCCTAGTTATCTGAGCTCTCAGGGCTATCTTCTCGCTTTCTGCTGGTGCCTTAAGCTCCTTTCTTAGCTAGTCAATGAGTTTGTTCTCAGGTCTATGCTCTATTTTGAAAATCAACAGTTATTCCATCACCTTGAATTTGACATCTATAGGGACGTCGCTAGTCTCTTGAACCACTTTGAACCTTGAACCTTGAACTATTTTGGTTCAATAGTTTAAAGTTTAATGGTTCAGTGATTCAATGTTTTGTAAAGGGCTGCATTCACTTAGTTTTATTTTATTTTCTCAAGGTGTTGTTGAACTAATTCTTTGAACCATTTGGTTAAACCTTTTTCTAGAATCTTCCGATTCATCCATTCGCTTGAAGCTTCCACTCAAACTTTGAACTTTAAACCCTTCAAACTCTTTAAACCCGTTGAACCTTTGAACCTTTGAACCTTTTGAAGTTCAATGGTTCATTCTAACTCTTTGAATCTGTTGAAGCTTTAAACTCTTTGAATCTTTTTATTATTTGAGTCCATTGAACTCATTGAACCTTTGAACCTTTTAGAGTCAGGGTTCAATGGTTCAATGGTTCAATGGTTCATTCCAATTCATTGAACCCCATCGTTAAGTTTTTTGATTGAACCTCAGTGTTAAACCATCCTCAAAACACTTAGGAAATACCTCAAGTGTTTTGAACTTCCCTTTGAGAAAGACTCCCTATTGAACTTGTGATTTCCTTAGCTAAAAAGGCTTGATTATTTGAAAAACTTAACTACTCAGAACATTTTGAAAGAAAGAAAGAGACCATTTTGGCCTGCAAGACCAAAAATGGTTGACATGTTTTCCACAAAATAAGTTATGGATTTTGAGAACAATAGCTGGCTCCAGTTGAGGAACTTCCATCGATTGAAATTTGAAACAATCAAAGGGAGTATAATCCATAATCTCAGTGCCTTTATCTAGACCATTGGGCTACAGAGTCATGCCACTCAAAAAGAAAGGTGCCAAAAATAAATGAACAACACAAAATAAAGAAAGACTATACATATGTACAACTAGACTTATCAAATACTTCAAGGATTGAAGTTTTTCAAATGCTACCCACTATGAGGTAGTGAAAATGGTGTTCAGTCTTGATATATCATCAAGAGACTATTTTCACCCTAGAATCGGTGATCGGCGAATGGACTTCTCCACTAGGAATCTAATTTTTTTTGCATTCCTTTTGGTTCTCTCTTCTTGCCGCTCAACAAGACTTGATATTTAATTTGAAAACCATGAATCTTTGCTCTCTTTTTGAAGAGTTTCTTTACCTAGTTTTGATATGTAAAAATATAGTCCACTACCATAATTTGTTGCTCTTCTATTTCAGCCCAACACATGATTTGATGGTCAGGATTAAACACTTGCCAATGGTCAGCATTATCATGTATACTTGGTTGAAAGACCTGCTCAATAGTGTGCTTGTGCTCTTTGAAATCTTGGTGAGGAGCCTTGAGGGTTGCAGAGATAGCCAAGGAATTTGCACTATTATTGAATTCTCTGGGCACCACAGAAATACTAAAAGAGTCAAAACTTTCAAGGCAATCCCACACTATATTGTGATAATGTTGCAATATTTCATTCTTGGTTTGATACAATTTCCTCACTTGACAAACCACCAATTCAGTATCTCCCAAGCGTGAAGAAGTTTGATGCCTTTAACTTGAGCAGCCTTCAATCCGAGCAACAAAGATTCATACTCAGCAGTGTTGTTGGTATTACTGAAATGAAACTTGTATGAATAGGGAAAAATATCTCCTTGAGGAGATATCAAAACAACTCTAGCTCTAGAACCGGTAGAAGAACAACTTCCATCAAATTCAAGAATCTAGACATCATTAGAATCTAATCTTCTTTCAGATTTTTCTTTATTAGGGAGGGAGGGAAGATCCTTTTTCATCTAAATTGTGCTCTACCAATTCTTTTGATGTCTTGTCTAAACTTTTTAGATTGTCACCTAGTAAAATTTCATCTACTGAAATAGGAACATCTTCAGCAAACAAAAAGTAATTACCCATTCTTGAGGGCTCAAATAGAATTTGAGCTTCAGGGGTTGATGTTTAGGTCACAATGTATTTTGATTCTTTCTCAAGAAGCAACATTTGTATGATGCCCTTGAAAAGTATCCTCACCTCAGATAGGTCCATGCTCAATTCTCCACCAACATCCTTGCAAATTTTTTGGCTAAGTAGAATGCCATAAGAAGTTGGGACGTTGGCCACTAGGGATATCATTTTAATCCTCTTATTTGGGAAGGCCGCAAATGCAAATTGGGCATCTTTGATTTGTCCTAAAATTGGCACTTGTTTATTTTCCATGGAGAAACATCTCCCAAAATTTTTAGTCAGAGTGAGACTGAGAGAGTCTGCCACCTTGGTGGGCATCACATTGTTAGAGGCACTAGAGTCTATTATGCAGTTGCTCAGTTTATGACCATTTATCAACAGGGAAACATAAAAAGGTTATATTTTCCCAAGGGCAAAAGGAGGAGTTATGACAAGATTATATTAGGTGGATGTGTTCTTTGGGGGATCATGAGTTACCTTGGAAATAATTTTTCTTGTAGGGATGGTTTTATTCTTGATGCATTCAACTAACCTATCCAACTACTCAGGGTTGGCTTGTAAGTATTCAAACTTAGACATTTGGATCTTGGTCTTCTTAGTATGGTCAATTATATCAAATGACTGAAATTAACTAGGAACACAGGAAGGAATTCCATCATTCTGGGTTTTATTGGGTGTGGGACTGGTCTAAGAGATTGAAGCAGAAGGTGAAGGATTTATTGAGGTACTTACTTTTTTATTGCTCACCGAGTCCTTTGATTTGAAGGGCAGAGAAGTCCCTCATTTATCAATTGAAATTGCTAGTCAATATTCTTCCCTTATCAGCTTATTGAGTTGACTAGTTTTGGGACCTAGTAAATACAATGTATGATCCATTAAATACTTCCCCCTTACTTCTAGCTTCATCCTGGTAATTTAGGAAACCAATGTTGGAGTTTCCAGCTAATTCTTTTTCACCATCTACAAAGAGATTAACATCATCCTCTTGGTTCAACTCAGGTTGGAAAGAGAAATCATGTTCAGCTTCAAGATAACCAATTACTGAGTTAGCTGGTGCTGCTTCAATGGCAAGCTTCCCTGGTAGGGGAGGAAGATGATTGGTTGCCCTTGATTTATGGTAGCATTGCCTTGATATGACTAGTTGGGAAACATCCTCCTTGGTATATCTTGATAAGAAAGAGGAGCAGACATCCCCTGGACCATTTGTTTTTTTAGGGCTATCAATTCATTTACTAGCTTTTATACCATAGGATCAGTGGTGCCTACAGAGAAATTTTTAGAAGATGAAGATTTATTTCTGTTAGGATCTCTTCTTATCTTTCCTACCAAGATAAGATCATCTTCAACCTCAGTGACCAAAACATGAGTTACAATAAGATCTATGTGGCCAGCCTGCCTTAATAGGAAACTCACTTTAGGAAGTTAAGAATTGATGAAGAAGCATTTAAAATTTTCAAGTGTCAGCTGAACAATGGAAGTAATCCTATTCCTTAGCTTATCAAATTTAGCAATGAAGTCTCTCATGGGTCATGATGATCCTTCTTCATTTTTGTAAGCTGAGCTAACAGGGCATGTACATCTTTTGTAGGTTTAAATCTAGCCTCGGACATAGCCTTGAGAGTGTTCCAGTCAATCACTACTTGTTCTTGCAGATGATAAAACTAGTTTGCGGTAGTGCCTTGCAATTTTTTCTCAAACAGTCTAACAACTATGTCTTCATATTCAACGCCTATCACATCACAAAATATGTAAAAGGCTGGAATATGTTCATCAGGATGAACTCTCCCATCACCATAGAACTTGGAATTTTTTTTTTTGAACTATAGGGTAGTTCATGTAAAGGTGGGGTTAGATTCAGAGGACCAAAAGTATTACCCCAGGGGCCTTGAGATATCATGATATGATGATTGAAAGGAGGGATAACAAATCTCTATGGGATATGTATAGACAAATCTCTACTAGTAAAGAAAAGAGAAGATTTGTATGGTATTGGGGACATAATGTTGGTAGGATAAAAACTCTTGGTTCACTGAAGGTGAGAAGGTGGAGGAAAAAGATCAAAATTACTCAGCTGCACCAACTCAAACACATGATCAACAATACCTCGAGTTCTCTGGCTTCACTTATATGGTGGATCGACTAGAGTGTCAAATGGAAATGGAAAAGACCTGTAACTACTTCAATTTGATGCTTGAGGCTTCAAACTACTTATTCTTCCCCAACAGAGTCACCAAAAACTATTGAGTGAATATTTTGTCATCAACTAGCTAATAGCAAAATGGTAATATCAACCACAGCATAAGGAGATTTGTACAGCAAAATGGATGTGGTGACCACAACTAGAATGAGACAAATCTCTCCTCTCAATAAGGGGAGGTTCCCTATAACTATATAATACTAATATAACCTAAAAATAGACACAGGGGTGAAATCCTACCATCCATCTCTCTTTTTTTAGAGATGATGTTCACAAAATAGAGGAGAATTATGGTGTAATTACTGAAGGCACTTCTCTTCTTTTAGAAATGATATTCAATAAACAACAGGAATTCTTCGTGGGTAGTAACTGTAACCATAAGAAACCCATGAAAGCATAAAGTCTTTCATTGCTTCTCCCACTGATTTAGGATAAGGAAACTGTAGAATGAAGTGTAGCCCAAAGTCTCCACCTAAAACTGCAATAGAGTAAAAGATTACGAAGGATAAGTGGAGCTCAAAGTCTCTCTAGTATCCTTTACACAAAACATAGACTGAAGATAATTATGGTAGCATAAAGTCTCCCGCAATCAGCTTCAGGACATCTTCTAGCTTATTTCCACTTGTTCTACTTATTTGATTAAATGGACAAGACTGTATTTAGGAAAAAGACATAAGAAGAAATTCCTAGATAACACAAGCTATTTCAACACAAAGTCTGAAAGGTCACTTGCTTTCTCATTCACTTAACAAAATATGACTAATAGTCTAAGTGCAAAGTCTTAAGAGTGCCTTTCAATTTGGGCAGAGCTTCACTCCTTAATAACAGAGAGATCCTCCCTCTACAAAATGATAATGTATAATATATAGCATCCAAAGAAAGACTTGGGTGCTTGTTTTCATGAAATGGCCCATGCTGCATTGAATGCATTAAATATTATATGAAAGGGCCATGATGGAATAGGTTATCGGCCTTAACTTTGGCATTCTAAATCATCTCAAATGTATTTTCCTAAGCATGGGTTGCCTAGTCTTCTTTATGATGCTTACATGGCTACCCATTCACCTTTACTTAATGAAGAAAATAGGCCGTGCCATTGAATGTTTGTGTTCTCTGAGGTCCACCTGGTGGACTATTCTACCTACTGAAATAACTCTTCTACATATATTTTTAGATTTTCTATAGTCTTTCCCTCTTTCCTTGCTACATTTTGTCTCTTCCTAGTGATCTAAGCTCTCAGGGCTATCTTCTGCTTTCTACTAGCACCTTCAGCTCCTTTCTTGGCTAGTTGCTGAGTTTGTTCTCAAGTCTGCACTCTTTTTTGAAAATCAATAATTATTCCATCACCCTAAATTTGATGTCCATGGGGACATCACCAGTCACTTGAACAACTTTTAACCTTTAACCTTGAACTCTTTTGGTTCAATGGTTCAAAGTTCAACGATTTGGTGATTCAATGTTTTGTAAAGGGCCACATTCACTTAGTTTTCTTTTGTGTGCTTAAGGCATCATTAAACCAATTCTTTAAGCCATTTGGTTTAACCTTTTTCTAAAATCTTCCACTTCATCCATTCGCTCGAAGCTTCCACTTGAACTTTGAACTTTGAACCCTTTAAACTCGTTGAACCCATTGAACCTTTGAACCTTTTGAAGTTCAATGGTTCAATGGTTCATTCTAACTCTTTGAATCCATTAAAGCTTCAAACTCTTTAAATCCTTTTATTATTTGATTTTGTTGAACTCAGTGAACCTTTGAACCTTTCAGAGTTGGGGTTCAATGGTTCAACAGTTCAATGGTTCATTCCAATTCTTTGAACCCCACCATTAAGTCTTTTGATTGAACCTCAATGTTGAACCATCCTCAAAATAGTTAGGAAATGCCTCAAGTGTTTTAAACTTTCCTTTGAGAAATCTTTCCTGTTGAACTTGTGATTTCCTTAGCTGAAAAGGCTTGATTATTTGAAAAACTTAACTGCTCAGAACATTTTGAAAGAAAGAAAGAGACCATTTTGGCCTGTAGGACTAAAAATGGTTGACATGTTATCCACAAAAACAAGTGATGGATTTTGGGAACAACATGATTGACCACTTTAATTTTCTCATCTTTCCATGGATGATAAGTCATTGGAAAATCCAACTACGTACCCATCAAGTCTCACAATGCTTTCCAAAAGTGACTTACAAAGCATGGATCTTGATCAGAGATGATGGATGTTAGAAGCCCAAAATGAACCCAAACACATTTGAAGAAGGCATGTACAGTGTCATCTACATTAATATATTTATTTCAAGTGATCATGATAGCCATCTTGGAAAACCTATCCACTAAAACAAACACAACATCATGTTCTCATCTCATCATAAGAAACCTAGTCATGAGATCCATGTTGATAGATTCTCATGGTTATATGGAACTGATAAAGGTGTGTAAATTCCTAGCTTCATGTTTGTCAACTAATAAGGAATGCAAGACTAGATGTGACATTCTATGTCTATGTGTATATGTCTAAAAGAA
>JARHVA010010385.1:67500-157500 GCA_037957365.1 Torreya grandis | reverse complement strand
AAGACACATAGAGAATTAGAAATCACTAGCCTATGAATAGTTATAGACCAAATTTTAATGGGAGATATATCCCATATAATCTTATATCCTTCCTTTTTTGCCTTTTTTGTTTTAACCTCTTGCCACACCCTTGGGGAAGGCTCCATCATGACTATTTTTAGTTATGTAGACTAAATGTCTAGGGGGTTATGTGATATATTATTTTCCTTATTAGAGTCTGAGCTTTCAGACTCATGTGTTCTTTTCATGCCTCTTAATGATAATCCATTCATATCCATCTTCATATATGGATTTATATCTTCTCCTTTCTCCATCTCAACATGTACAAAAGCCACAACACGGGGTTCAATATATGTATCTGTATCATTTTATATCTATGTAGTATTCTTACCTTCCTCATATTGTTCATCTTTTCCATCTAAATCCTCTAGCGTGAAATAGTTCCATCTTTTGGAGGTAGTTTTCATGATTTTGTTATTATGAGGATGCGCTTGTGCTTGGTGAAATGAAGCATTAATGTGTCTTGGCAGTTTGTAGTTTCCACACTGAAAGGTTGTATTCTCATAATCCATTGACTGAGGGTGATGAAATTTTCCACATTTTAAAATGATTTTATTTGGTAGTCCTTTGCTGAGATCAATTTCAACACATATTCAGGCATATGTAAATAACCTAACAAAAATTATATCTATATCACTTTTTATACATGTGCCCGGTGAGTTACTAATCTCTACAAAAGTAAAAGCAAAGTGTAGAGGTAAATTGGGAAGCCTCACCCATACAAACACTTTGGTGATTGAGTCTGTTATAGGATCAAAATTTGGGGTCCAAAGAGAGATATAGAGCCCAATAGTTCCCCAAAACCATGGACCCTCTATAAGGCATCTCTGATAGTCTACCATTTCTACAAAATATCCTTTAGAGCACAGGATGATCTCACACTGATTAGTCCAAGAGGTGTGTAACCATTGGTATAGTGTTGTTATGGATGGCCGTAAACCATTAAATCTACAAATGACTGCTTGATTTTCTAAGGCTTCCTGATATTTGAATACACTCTATTTTATCCCATACATAGACACACACACACACACACACACACAAAATATACATACATATATACATATACATACATATATATATACATACATATATATACATACATATATATATACATATACATATATATATATATATATACATATACATATACATATACATATATATATATATACATATATGTATACGTATATGTATATATATATATGTATATATATGTATATGTATATGTATGTTTGTATATATATGTGTGTGTGTGTGTGTGTGTGTGTGTGTATATGTATATATATATATATATATATGTATATGTATATATATGTATATATGTATACGTATATATATGTATATATATGTATATGTATATATACGTATATATATATATATATGTATACGTATACGTATATATATATATGTATATGTATATATATATGTATATGTATATGTATATGTATATGTATATATGTATATGTATATGTATATGTATGTATATGTATATGTATATGTATATGTATATGTATATGTATATGTATATATATATATAATTTAAAAATTTATTTATATTATTATTATTTCTTAGTTGGCATAGAATCTATTTATATCTCTCACATTAACGCTAATATAATTAATGTGTATCTTAAAAGTGTGTGTGTGTGTGTGTGTGTGTCACTTAAACCTTTATTTTTACTATTGTTGTTTCTTAGCTAGCATATAATCTATTTATATTTCCCACATTAACACTATTAAAATTAACATGTATCATAAATAAAGACACTTCTTATTAGACAATTCTAACTTTATTGATACAAATAAAACCTTTATTCCTTTGTTGTCATTCATAGAATCTATCAATATCACCCACATTAACACTAGTAAAATTTATGTATATATTAAGTAAAGACACTTATTATTAGACAATCCAACTTTATTGATACAAATAAAATGTTTAAAAACACTTATAAGACATGTCATCTCTAATGAAAGATGTGACTCTAAACAGTTTCAGAAGTGAAACTAAAAAATCATTAGCCACAAAAAAGTTAAAGTTAAATTTATAAGGAAAACAAATTTTACAAAATTTTAAAAGCAGTTTAATTATTGAGAGAGGTCACATTTTCATAAGGTGTTTATTGGTTGGGATATTAATATTCTTCAACATTTAACTCAAAAACTACCCCTATTAATATGTATGATAATAATAATATAATTTCACAATAATTTATGTATTGATTTGATCTACACCATGGGGCCCAAGACCAAGTGTGTGGGGAACAACTGAATTTGGCTTTACAAAGTGAATGTACAAATATGTATTCAGATAGAACAATCAAAACACTTTTAATGGAGTGGAACTCTTTACTTGTAGGAAATGTAACTTCTATTCAATATTAAAGAATAGAAAAAAATTGGTACAATGTGTTACTATGAATATGTTAAAAAATAGATACATAGAGCATGATATACATGTTATGACTAAGTATGGCATTGACCTCTTGGTATAATGTGTATGTTATATATTTAACTTACATTATTACAAGGGTAGTCACAAAAAGTGTTGTTGAGTATAACAAAGGTGAAATTGGCATGTCTCACTCTCCTTGCATGGTGATGGTAGAGATCCCAGATGAGTGGTAACCACTTATTTGATAGTTTAATTTTAGGCTATTAACTAATGGTTATGATCTTGAGAATAATAGTTGATAGAAAATAATAATCAATCATGATATTCTTAGCTAATCAAAGGCCACTAGTCAAGGAACATGTTCAAGGTAATCTAACATATGGTTATGATGAAGTGGGGCCTGATGGAGTAGGCTAGTCTATGAGTAGATGCCAATAAGGTGTGTAGGACTGTGAGATGAGGAATGCATAGTGATATACACAAGTTATGGTCTAAGGTGACAATAACATGTAAATCTATGAGCAAGTGTGAGACTTGTGTGTGGGAGTAGAGTAAGTTTCATGCAGAGGATCACACAGTATTATATGAGAGGTGTAAGCTCTATGCAAAAGAACAAATAAGGAGTGTGTTTAGCTACACAAAGACTACATATAAATCATTTCCCCTTTATTGAAGAGTAATGGTTTTCATTTAGTGTGAAAAATGAGAAAAATATAATCGAAGTTGTCGAGTAGTGTACCACTTGCCTTGATCAACATATTATCCAACCTTGACTACTTAAAAAAGTTGATGTATTCCATGGTGGGTGCATGTGACTATCAATTCAATGATATGGTCCTTTTTTATAGGGTGTAAGTGGTCAAGATCCAAATCATAAGGATGTTATGTCACTGCTGGCTCAAGAAGTAACAAAATGCAAGGATTGAGAAGTTCCACATTGAAGACTATGTACATGTCCAACTACGGAGGTAGATCAAGAATGAAGGCATTATAATAGCTATGTGCAAAATGGTGTAAGGACCATATCAAAAAGTCTTGATCTTCCAGTATGGACCTTTAAAGTTTCCTTCTGAAGGTGCAACCAAACTTTATCACCAACTCAAAATGCATGAGGTATGTGATGTGCATCATGGCACTCATTATACATTTCCTATATGTGATAAAGCATCTATTGAAGCTATTTATGAATAGAATAGATGTGTCATAGAAACTTCTTGACTTTATTTGCTTCTTGATCTTATATGGGTGACTTAGTGCTAGTGGGTGCAAAGTAATAAATGTCTAGAGGTATCAAAGGTTGAAACCCAAGACATATCTAGAATGGATTGTGACCCATAGAGATATGAAGGGATATATTATAGGCATGTTGAATGTACATGATATTGTCATCCCAAGTGCAAAAAAAGTGTGTGATTGAGCACTTAAATTTTCCCATCTATTTGTGGATGAAAATTCATTGATAAATCTAAATATGTACCCATCAAGTCCCTTAATGCTTGCTAAAAATTACTTACAAAGCATGGATATCAATCAGAGATGAAGGATTTTAGAAACCCAAATTAACCCAATCATGGTTGAAGAATTCATGAGTAGTGCTAGGCAAATTAATGTCTTTATTACAAGTGATCATGATAGTGATTTTGGAAAACATATCCACTACAACAAAAACAAAATCATGTTGGCATCTTTTCGTAGGTAACCCAGTCATGAATCCATGCTCATAGATTTCCATGGTCAGTATGGAATTGGTAAAGGTGTGTAAATTTTTAGCTTCATGTTCATGGGTTTGGTGATGCAAAATTGAATGTAATATTTGATGTTATTTTCCATGTCTATGCACATGTGTAACTAAAATAAGTGTAACTGCAATGTTATTAGAGTCTTTATCATGATGAAGTATCTTGAGGTCTTAGCATGGTGTGCCTTCTAGATGAGTCATTGGTGAGGTGTACCATAAGCAACCCATGTATGTTTGAGATTTTAGAGAAGATGGTCATACAAGTAAAACTCCTAAACATTCTTACCTTATACTATGTTAGTGTAAGTCACTATGAAGTCTTGATCAATTGAGTAAAGAGATACCCAGTCTACAAAGTTATGGCCATTTGTGTATAACACTATGATGAGATGTGAACTTGAGGTTGGATAAGGAAATTTATTTCCTTGTTTTCCTTCCCTTTATTCTTCTTGATCACCAGATGGAACTATTGCAGGTAAGTCATCCATTTCATGTGTCAAGCATTATTCATCTTATTCTATCTATATAAACTAAAATGGCTTGTGATCTGAATGAACAAATATGTACTTCCATAGAATGTAGTGGTGCCATTGCTTGATTTCTTGAAAAATATCATAAAATTATTTATCATAGGTGAATTACTTTTATGCCATGTTATTGAATGTCTCTGAGTAGTATGTAACTGGATGTTTATGTTGCATGAGCATTATACCGAGTGTGTAGTCAGATGCATCAGTGTGAATTTTATAAGAATGTACAATGTCAAGAATTACAAGAAAAATAAATACATAGAGGTAGTTTTTGAGTGCCTCAAAAGTGTGTTATTGTTTATGAGTCTAATCAAACTTAAATTTTGCACATATTATCTGGCTGAGAACCCAAGAGATGTATAAGAAACTAAGGATGAACATATGGTAAACATTATAAAATCCAAGAAAAATCCTCAATTCTATGAGCTTTTATGGATTAATCCAATCTTGGATCACTTTGATCTTTTGTAGATATACATAGATTTCTATGTGATCAATGATGTAGCCTAGGTACTGAATCTGCATAGTACCAAATGTATAGTTTCTGAAAGTGGCATGTAACTTATGTTGATGAAATGTGTCTAAGATGCGTGAGATGTGATCCAAATTTTCCTAAAAATTCTTGATGAAGATACGAATGTCATCCAAGTAGATGATGTCAAAATAGTTGATAAAAGACTCAAGTAGATCATCCATCAATTTCATGAAAGTGGTTGGTGTATTAGTTAGGCTAAAGGCATAACCAACCATTTGTACAATCCTTCCCATGTCTTGAATTTTGTCTTCTAGAAATATTTAAGATGGACTAGAACTTGATGGTAACATAAATTCAAGTCAATCTTGGTGAAGTATTATGCACCTCAGAGTTGGTCCAAAGGTCATCAATGCATGATAATGGGTATTGATCTTCAGCATTATTTTTTTGAGTGCATGATAGTTTATGTAAAGTCACTAGGGTCCATCCTTCCTGGGTGAAAGGACTATCAAACTCCTAAAAGGGGAAAATATAGGCATGATCTTACCTTGATAAAGGAGATCTTGTATATGGTATCGGATTTTGTCATTCTCCCAAACTAATCTATGATATAGGGGATTATTTGTTAAAGGGGATATATGAACCAAATATATGTAGTGCTTTACTATGTAGTGCATTAGAATGCCTTCAAGAATTATGAAGACAGCATACACTACTCTATTAACTTGTTGAGATTTTTATACTATGACATTATGTGAGTGGTGTGTGATACTAGAGTGTGTTTTTTATTCTACATAGGTGTGTTAGGGAAAAATATTAACAATACAAAATCATATAATTATGAGATAAGTTTTTAGCATTTTTTGTTAGAGACCAAGGTGAATTTAGTCATGGGCACTGAATCAAAATATTATATAAGTGGTCTTGTACATAAATAGTCTAATGGTGTGGTTTGGCTTGATATGTAGCTTCTTGATTGTAAAAATATGGTCTCCCTGGTAATATGTTGTAGACCTCTAGAGGTGTAATGTCACAAGTGTTGTTATCCTCCATAGGTTTGAATTTTGGATTAAAAGTGCATTTTAATTAGACATGTATATCTTTCCCCTATTTTAGCCATGCCAAAGAATATGGCTTTGGATGCACAACAATGGAAAGACCAAGGCGTTGAGCTACATATTTTGTAATGATGTTTTTTTACTACCACTATCTATGATGACATGAAGATTTTGACCTTTCATCTAGAAATTGGTGTGAAAGAGATGTTCATGATCTTTAGAGATGCCAATCATAGTGGTTTTGGTACTTAGACAAGAGGTATTTGGATCAATGTTGTCCATAAATGTGGGTCCTGATGTAGATTACACAAGGATTGTTGTGTACAAAATTTAGAATCATCATTAGTGGATAAGCAATTGTAGTGGCACCACTTATCATTAGACTTCATCTTTCCTTTATTTAAGGTAGAAGGCACAAAAGCCTTGAAGTATTGAGTTGTCTTATTAGGTTTCTCACTTGTATGAGAAGTGTTTTTATTTTGTGTGAAAGGCTATGATGTGGAGTTGTATGAGGGCTGATCCTTGTGCATTGCATTGGATGAAGAGGTATAATATTGATTCATATTTGGCTTGGATTCGATCTTGGAAGTGGTTTTATATGATTTTCCCAAAGTTTAAAAATTCAATAAATCCATATTCACATGAATATAAGGTGAGATTTCACTAATTTACTTCAACACCTTATGTTGTTTGCTTAAGTTATCCCATAGGCACGTAGAGTAGTCATGGAATATGTTGGTGTAGTCCTCCATTGATTGAGCCTTGTGCTAATGTAGTTATTATAATTTGATGTATTCATCTTCAAAGTGTTGAAGAGGGTAGTATTCCTACTTCAATGCATCAACAAAATCATTCCATGATTTGATTGGAATACACTCTTGTGCATGTTGCAACTAAAGGTCTCCCACTAATGAAAAACCAAAATGGACATTTTAAATATTGTGAAGGTGATATTCTCAACATCATTGAAGCAATTGATTAAGAAGTATACATCAAGTTGTTGAATCTATGCATCTAATCTTTTGGCATTGATCTTACATTCGAACATAGGGATGTTGAAATTAACTTATACTTTGAAGGGTGTTTATTGTTGAAACTATTGTTTGGCATACTATGGAGAGGGATGAGAAGGCATCAAGTTCAACTACATCATCAATTCATGGAATTGACCAAAAATTTAGGTTCATTATGCCTCTAGTGCATAGGTGATGACCCTTCAAACTTCTAAGGCTATCTTAGGTTAATTTTAGGAATCAACCATCTTGTATTTTCTACGATGTTATTATAAATATTTTTAGATAGAACTAACTGTTATACCTTCTCTCTCATCACTCTCATGTGGCTATAGGCATAGAAAAGAAAAGAGATACTTTATATGAAATTAATGATTGACACCATAGGGCCCACGACCAAGTGTGGGGAATAAAAAAGTTAGGTTGTGCAGAGTGAATGCATAGAGATGTATTTAGATTAAAAAATCAAAATATATTCAATGGAGAAGAAGTATTTACTTACAAGAAATACAAATTCTATTCAATAATAAATAATAGAGAAAAAATGGTATAATATGTTACAATGCATGTGTTATATAATAGATAGGTGGAGCATGCTATCTATGTTATGAATGTGTATGGAATCAACCTCTTGGATGGATGTGTATGTTACATATTTAACATTCATGATTACAAGGGTAGTCACAACTGTTATAGATTATAATGAAGGTGGAGTTGATGTGTCTCACCCTATTTTCATGGTGATGGTAGAGCTTCCAAATAGGAGGTGACCACTGATTCAATAGTGCAATTTTAGGTTGTTCACTAATGGTCATGATCTTGAAAATCCTAGATAATAGCTAAGGATAGTCAATCCTAAGATTCTTGACTGGTCTAGGGCCACTATTCAAGGCACAAAGTAGGGGTAGGCCAACACATGGTTATGTTAAATTGGGGCCCAATGGATTAGGATAATATGTGAGTAGATGTCAGTAAGGTGTGCAAGACTGTGATCTAAGGAGCGTGCAGTGATATGCATCGACTACAATCTGATGTGATCATTTCACAAAAGTCTATGATTAAGAATCAAAATTGTGTGTGAGAGTATGGACAAGATTCATGTAGAGGGGTGCACATGATTGTGTGAGAGGTGCGAGCTCTATGCATAAAAATAAATGAGTGTGTTTGACTGTGTGCAAATCATGATTATTAGGCTATTCAAAATAATTAATATCACAACCTTTAATGTGAATGTGAAGATTTAAAAATCTAAATTATCTTCTTATATATATAATTTTCTATTACAAATCTTAGTGATCCATTTTTATGTTCTTTATATTTGATTTAAATAGGGACAAATTTGTCGATCTTGCTCCTTTTTCCTTGTCCTCTACATTTCTGGTAAGAAAAAAATATATTTTGTTGACATTCTAATTCATAGATTTTAGTAGTAATGGACTAACTAGCATTTCTATGTTATTTTGCGAATCCATATTATATTGTACACCTTCAAATATTAAATACATTTGGAAAATACATTCATGTAACATTTAAGATCACATAAATTGTATTTGTAATTAACACATTACAATAAAATTAATTATAATTTTTATATAAACATTTGTATTACTTATAACCACATTATCAAATACACTAAAATGTTTGATATATATTTTAATTATTTTCCAACATTATTAATGTTAATCCTATATTAATAAATTCCACACCAAATTTTATTTATTTACAAATTTTAGTTTTCCTCATAGAAAATAGCCTAGCTTAAGCTTCAATATTTCTGAAGGAAGTTAGAGTAAAATTTACGTAACATGAGAATTAAAGTTCAAAGTTTTATTTTATTAAAGGGACAACATATAAAGCTAAGCTTTATTAAAATATTTTTAAATGAAGCATTTACATGGAAGGAAAAGGACAGCCCACCATTATATAAATATTTTAAAATAAAGTTTTCTTTTCTTCTCATAATATATAGAAAGAAGCAATCTAAAGTTAAAATTGAATATTTTATGATAATTAAAGAAGCATGCGTAATATGAAAGGAAGTAATAAGTAGTAAATATAGATGGTGTTGGATAATATAGAAAAATTTATTTTTTCTAATTAATTTATTTTTTACTTTTGTACATAGGAAATTGAATATTCAATCATTCTCCTTCTTTTTTATAATGTAAAAGTTTATTTGAGTAAAGGATTGATTTTTTAGATGAATAAAGTATTTGTATTTAGTAAATGTAGTATCATATCTAAATTTATTTTTTGTATAAAAATGTTCTGAATTTTTTTATTGAAATCGATTGAATTTTACATTTTTTACAATTAATAAAAGTTTATATGGCTCTTATTTATATTTTCTATGGTTTTTGTCATATTATTGAAACTATATTCTCATTTACAAGTTTTACTTTGCCTCTTGCATATTATTTAATTATTTTGTGTGCACTTTCCTTCTTACTTAAAAGATAGTTTTGTGTTTGTATAAGTAAATTATCAACCCACTTCCTTTTAATGCATCACTATCGTTATTTGTATATATTTTTATAATTTTTTTCCATTGCAAAATTTATGTTTATACATTTAATTTAGATAAAATAACATTAGATTAGGGAATAAAAATAGTTGGTTCTAGAACTTTTCTACAAAGAACAGTGCTACATTGAGTAGAGATCCTATAATTGTACTACAACAATCATATATTTTAATGCATCGGTAGTTTTTAATATATCTAGTAGGATAAGGATTTGAATCTAATTTTTAGAATTTTATGTGAATTCTCATGATTCATATTACAATTTGAGATTTAGGTGAGCATGTTATGTTTATTTTATTTTTGAAGTAATTTTCCATCCCTTGAAAACTCAACTTGTCAAAGAGCTCATATTCCATCAATTATACCCTGTCAATTCAATATTTTTTTTAATAATAAAATTTAGATATTAAAGACAATATGAGATAATTTATTTTCATTTCATGTAGATATAGAAGCCTGGTACATCTACACAAATGGTATCTCATTCCTAAATCAATACTTAAAATATTATTGGAATCTTATGGAGATGGCTCTATAAATGATCCCATTGATCATATTAAAGATGTTACTATTTTTATGTTACTCCATACATTATAAATGATGATGTTATTGTCAATAATTTGGTATTTTATTTAAAGAAAAAGTTTTAGATTAGTATACATCTTTACTTGCAAACTTAATCTCTCAACATGTGATTATTTGATGAAAAAATGTTCAATCAATTCAAAGAAAGGGTGGTTTATTTGGTTATAATTAAGCATCTAGATATAATCAATAGAGTTTTCTTAGACCACATTGTTTATTTCATCCTTAAATTCAAAAGTACATGCGAGAGAACACATTTAGAGGTATATCTATTTATAGGTATGGCATTTTTAAAAAAATATTTAGACCCCAAGCATTCTATTATGTCATAGTCATTAGTGGAAATGATCTTATAAAATATTTTGATTTTTTTAAGTGGCTGAAAATTCATTCATACAAGTTGGAAAAATAGATTCCCAATCTTCCCATATGAAAATTATGAGCCCACCCAACACAAAACTTAATGCATCGTTATATCCCAATGCAATTACTAAGATAAATGACCTTATAGGATAAATTGCACATGATTTTATTTCCTTCCAAAGGAAACTTTCTATTAAAAATGATAACAATCTCCTTACTATCCCAAATTATTTCTACAACTAGTATATTTATCGAAGCATCCAAAATCATCATCAAAAAGTAGTCATTACTCTCAGCCCAAAAAATTACAATAAACTCCTAAAAAATATCAAGTAGAGGTAAGATAAACTTATTTCTTTAACAATGATTCACATCCTCTCTAATACCTATGATTTTTTAGGTTATATATTAATAAACGGTTGAAAATCAGCAGTTTTATACTATCAAGATGTAAGAGAAGAGATTGAATAAGATGTTGATGTGCACTCAAAATAAATGTTAGTAAAACTTAATCACCTTCATGGATAATCAAAGATATAAATTATACCTTTGATAATATTTATCATGCATGTTGTAAAAAGTAAACTTACCTAGAAAGAGATCAAGTAGAGAAACACTCAAACATCGATGAGAAAAGAATTCGAGGATTGTTACCATATATGATTAAAGATATCATAAGTAAAATTTCAATATTTTTGATTTTGCCTCGCATATGTATTTACGTTAAAAATTTTGATGATGATGAGGATTCTTACTTGTAGATTGGGTATGAATAAATAATTATAAAAGGCTTTAAGCTTGTTGTGAAAATGGATTTAAAATGAACAAGAGAGATGAGAAGAAGTGAATTCATTATGTAGAGGAAATTGATGGCTTATTTGTTGTAATAGAATATATTTTTGTATATTCATCTATAAATAATGAATCTATGGCTCCTCATGAGGAATAAATGTAGCAAGAGATCTTTTATAGATCCTTGTAGGATGATAGTGTTAGATAATTATTAGAGCTTCCCTATTTTTCATAGAATGATTGTATCAACATGGGAAAATACTACACATACCTTTGAGAGGAATTAAAATACATGCACATGAGAAAAATAGAAGACATTACTAAAGAATATTATTTTGGACCCAAATTAGAACATATCTTTGAAGGCTCTATTAAATATCAATGCTCTTTTTTAGAGATTGAAGAGATCATGGATAATAATGAATATGAATATGAAGATATGTATTCTAATATCAAAGATGAGGAAGATATTCAAATTATTTATTTGATATGTGGGAAGCATTCAAAGTAAAGAACACTAATGAAATGGATATATGTTCTTCTCAATGGAAAGGCCTCAAAAATTTATTGAAATAAAGAGGAATTTTATTCTTGGTGTTAGCAACAATCCCTGGAATCACTCATCATGACATACTGGTCGTTGTAGTTTATGAATGTTGTGATTGAACTATAGATTATTATAGAAAATTGTAAACAAGGTTAAAGCTAAATGTCATGCAAATCATTATGCAGAGCTTTATTATTGATCATTATTAACATATATGGACTTATTATAATTTTACCATTTAAGAGAGTCAAATGTAAACATTATGCAAGAATACATTCATTTATAAGGAATGCAAGTTCAATTCATATAAAATTTATATTCAAGCAAGAGGATTTTGACAACAAATTATTGATTCCAATAGAAACATATATTGATCTCTATTATATTCTAACCTTTCCTTTAAAAAACAAAGTATGTATAGGTTGCAAAGAGGCTATGGCTCTTCACATTTTGGAATGAAGCACTAAAAGGAACCATTTAACTTCCATGTGATTCATTATCCTAAATGACATCATATTTTACACAAAATATGCTATGTTGTACACTTTTTACCTACTTATCTTACAAACAAGTGTGTGACTTATGTTTCACATCTCCCTACTAAAACTTTAGTGGACTTAATGAGTTTTCTCATTATTAAACAAATATTTTGGTGTACTTATGATTGGATATAAATGGAATTGTAATACACTAAGCTAGTGCGTTGGTTAAGCAGTAATGATCAAAGTTTCACTTGTAATTCCATTTCCCAATTTTTAATTCTTGCACACTAATCAACACGCTTTCAAGGTTTCAACTAAGTAGAGTACCAACCTACAACACTTTTTAGGTTTTTAAATAGGTTTGCATAAAAAAAGGCTTCCCTTTATGGGTTCATAGAATTATTATCCCCATTCTAAAAGCTTCTTGTCTACAAAAATTTTCACCTTCAAAATTGATCAAAAAAGCTACAATACCTTACTATGGCAAAGAAGGTATAGTCTACAAGGTTGTAGAAAGATTGACCTAAGTAAATTGGGTAGGTACTAATGAAGTATCCAACAATGATACAATAATTGATTTTTTACAAAGATGTTGTTGAGGATGAGGTTGCACTACCTAAGAAGATTTATTCACATGGATAAGATTAATGAGATCGATAAGTGGAATGAATTGTGTTCTATTGATGATTTCTTGGATAAAATTTTAAATATTGGTCAAATTTTTCTTATATATTATTTAATTCACTAAGACATATCTAACAATTATAAATATTATGTGAAGGATAGCTTGGGTTTACATGATGGTTTAAACATTATTATCAATTGTAACTGCAATAATTGACATGTGTTATAAAAATTTGTATGGTATGTCTTGCATGATTTGTTTGACTCTATCAACATAACTTTGCATTTTCACACATACAAATGTGTTGTGCAACATCTCTATCTCCTAAGTGTACATTCTAGCCATGAAATTATCATCAATATGAGAGATTATTATAAAACACTGTTCATTTTGGAAGGTGATGCTTGAATCTCCATTACCATATTTGATTATTCTGAGGATAAATTCTATGTAAATTACTTCCATACATATTGAATTTGGTTTTTCCATTCCAACATCTTCCTATAAATTTGCATAACTTGAAGTGTAACAATGTAAAAACCTACTCATATTTCTCTATTAATTTAAATATCACATTAATTTCACTACAAAATCCTTAGACTTGAGCTTTAATAATCTATAGTCATTATGTGACTTGGTTGGCTAAAATATATTATTTAAAAACAAATGTCAATTAGGTTTCATCAATCATCTTGCGTGCTTTGGAAAATCACTCTTGTAGCTCATCATTCTCCATGCACAACTGAGTATATTAATGCTCAATCTTGGCTACCTTTTGTGTCATAGATGTTTGAAATGTAGTAACACCTTCAATATAATTTTCAAATTACAATTCTAAATCATTCAAATAAACTTTATATCCTGAAGTAAATAGGGCTAGTAGGGTCTCATAAGGCATAAATATTGTTGGTTTTTGGCTTATATACATGACCATAAGAGTAAAAGTGGCACATTATAGTGATGGTATTTAGATATCCATCCATAAGGATCTATTGGACTTCACTTTTTATTTTGATGCTTCCTCTTAGGATTATCCTTATGCTCATGACAAACCCATATAGTTAAAAATGGTTGTGCTTGTGTTTGTGGTTATGCAACCTATATTTCTCTAGCTCCTTGTTGTTATTATTGCACTGATAATTAGCTTTCTAGTTTTGGTGGCATCATATTACAAATTTTACTTCTGCTCCTATTTTACCTTCATAAATTCTTTAGTTTTGGATTTTTTTAATTTCTCTTGCATGGTATTCATCTTTTGTTACTTTTACTTGTGCATGCTTTATTTGCATTGGTGTTTGGCCTCTTTAGCTAGTATTTCAAATTTAGCCCTTATTTTTTGTTCCTTTTCCTTCACATATTTTTTTGCCTCTTCATTTTGGTTCTAGAACAATGTTTCCTTGTCTTTTTATTCTTTATCCTTGGCTAATTTATCTTCCCCCATTTTTACCTTGGTCATATCATGTGTTGTCTACTCCTTTATTTGAGCTTGTGCTTGTAGTTGATCTAGGGGATTTTTTTAAGAGGTTGCTCTTATTGCGTTTTCTATTTTTACATGCCTCAATCCAAGGACTCAATATTTTTAGAACCAAAAGTATTTCCTTAGATATGGGTGGGGGAATAAACTAAATATGGAGTTGAGAGTGGTGGAGAAGATGATTGTGGCATGTGGTGCGTTGGAAGGGTAGGCTTAGGATGTGTATATGGAGGTAATTTTTTTAATTTTTTTTGCTTCATATCTTGGGCATCAAATCCTTAAGTTTATGGTATTGATTCCCTTATTTCTTCCCCTAGACTTGAAAATGTCTCCATCCACTCTATAAGACTTAGGTGTGGTCAAGTAACTCCAATTGTGTGATATTTTCACACTAGCAGTTTGATGGGGTTATCTTATTCTACACTACTTTTCACCAACATATATTTTCCTAAGGATTTTTTTCCCTGAGGTTCTTTCTTCCATTTTTTACTCTATGTTCATTCCTTACATGGATGCAACTATTTGTACCTTTGTTGTAGACCATGAAAACCCTTCTTGAAATAAAATATTCACTATATGTTTGACATCCTCCTCTTTCCAAATTGTGTCCACTACAATGGACTATGTAAATGGAGGTATTTACACAAACAACATGAACATGATATAATTTTTCACTTGACATGTGTGAACCAGTTTCAAAAGTAAAAACTCATTATCTTCTTCTTCTTCATAGGTGTCATACTTGATTTCCTTAAGTAACACCCTATACACCTCTTTAGGTGTAACTCAAAATGGATGTAGATCATATTGTGATATGATTTTTAGCATCATTTGTCAATAAACCATGGTGTTGATCTATGAGTTATTTTGGAAATATTTGAAGTTTAAGGAGCTAATGTCTCACACTTGGATGAATCTTGTTCTAGTGATGAATCTAATGGTTAATCCTATGGGTCAACCTAAATTTATTATCATGTTTTTAGTTATGGATATACTTAAATTTTTTCTTGTGGTTGAAGATGTGGTTTCTCTACTCTAGATGGCATGGATTGTGTTGGCTTAACAATCTTAGAATGATTTTTTTATACCTTGACACTTATACCTAAGCCATTAGAATGTTGATGAATAAAGAGAGAGGAATAACATGTAATTTTTGCAACTCATTGATCCTAATTTGGAATTTGTTTTACATTTTTATGATGGTGGTAATTAACACATGATACTTTCAAACATCCTTAGGTGTGTATTCATGAATTACGATCATGTTATAGATTTTCACCGACTATGTTGTGAACTTACCAACCTAGAGAAGGTATTTTCCATATCTTACCCATATTAGGTTAATGAAGGAATTTATTAGATAATAATCGACATTAGGTGAAATTTATCCTTTTGATGATATCCATTGGGTAAAGTAGAGTAAGAGTACCAAAACTTGGTACAAGAAAGACTAAATTATTATTAAAAGGAGATTCTTAATATTTGTTATCAGTTTTATTGTGTGGAATTTAGGCCATTTGAAATTCTCCCCCAATCTCACCATTTTATGCATTATTTTGATTACACCCTTTATGACCTACCACACACCATTTATTGTTTATCAATATTACTGCATAATGCAATATTTTATAGATGAATCAGTGTATTAATGACCTGATTGATAGACACCACTCCAATTTTACAAGTGTATCACTCCTAGATTTTTGAGTGAATGGTAGTGATACTTATTTTGTAGGCCTGTAAATAATTCTCCCTTATCATCAACCCTGTAAATTACATAATATTTTTGGGGTCGATGTGAATTATTATTATTTATATTAGTTGATGGATCACTCAATGTATGTAATAAGGATGGTCATCATAAAATATTCATGCTCTCCAAAGATAGGCAGTCTTAACAACCATTTGGCATTTGACCCTCACAACCTATTATGTAGTGCACGCATTCCTTTTTATAACCTAACTTCTTGTGGTTGAGAAAACCACTTTATGATTCCTAAATCAATGAAATCAAATGTATTAACATCAATCCATTTTTATTATTGTAGGTCCAATATAATTCCTATCTCTTCCTTTAGATCCTGTGATAATGGCACAAGAATATGATGCATGGTTGTTTTGTCTTTTTGAAATGTGTTGTGATTAATTTTGAACAACTTATTCTTAAATGCATATAATTTTGGCTAGATAATAATAGATTTTATTCTCACTTGAGGTTTAAAAATATTAAATTCATTGTTATCCCTCATTTTACCTGAATCTAACCTAATATTTTCCCTTGCTTGCATTTATCTATCAATCTACCTTTTCTGCCTCCATATGTTTATCTTCATTTCAAATAGATATTTTGATTGGACCCTTGGTTTTTCTATGGTTATATGAAATAATTCTTTATTTAAATTAAATTATGTCATGTGTAGTCATTTTTTTCCATAATAATGCCTCTTTAAACATTAACTACCTTATAGGAGATATATCCTTTTTAGGAATTCTATCATATTCCTTTTGTTCTAACCTTAACTAATTTATACAGTTTGAAATTATCCACCTCTTTATTATTTTTATTTATTTTTTGACTCCTCATTCCTAGACTTATTTTTTCAAAAATAATATAAATGTTTTTGATTAAATTAAGCATGCTTAATTTCAAGAAACTATATCAAAAAATTAAATATGTTTCATAGTGATATTTCCTATGATAGAGACTGTAATCCATTCTCATGATTACACCTACAACAATGAATCCTAAAAAAACAAATAAAAAATTAAAATTAAAATCTTAGTGTACTTTATGCCATGTGACACTTATTATATTGAGTGCATGATTCTTTAATATCATTAGTGGTAGAGATTAAGTGTATAACCATTTATCCTTCCTAGAAGGATAGTTCCTTGGAGGTCTTTGAGTAATATAGTGTCTTATTATGACACATGATGAATGATGTAAGGGCCTTTCCATTTGATGAAAAACTTCCCTTGGTGTGTTTTAAATATGTTGTCATATATAAATACCATTTTTTCTAGTTAAAAATCTTTAAATCATAGGTTATGATCATGCCAAGACTTTTGACTTTGCTTATAGACCTCTTGAGTCCAATTTTCCAATCACCTTGTTTCTTCCATGTAAGTCAATTTTGATAATGGTTGTTTCAAAAATTATCTATTAATTGAATACATTACCACTAAAATTTTTAGGCTTGGAAATAGATATTCCATTATCATTACTGCTTCCACTCCATAAAATAGTTTAAATAGTGTATATCCCATCACACATTTATAGTTTTCTATATATGCCCATAATATTACCGGTATTAAGTATTCACAATTATCTATATTAGCATTAAAAATATCATTCAACATATTCTCCATAACCTTGTTATACACTTATGTTTGTCCATTTGCCTAACGATGGTATGTTTTTTATTTTATGATGAAAAATCATAAACTCCTTCATTAAGGTTTTGATAGTCTTATTTAGAGGGTGTGTACCCATATTATTTATCAAATATTAAGGACATCCAAAATTTATCATGATGTTTTCATACAATTTTTTTTAACATCCTTTTCACTATAACTAAGCATCATAATTGTTTCAACCCATTTTGTGAATTAATATTTCACAGTGATAATATATATAACATTGGATCACATAGATCATTATTGATATGCCCCATGAAGTCAATACCCTATTGTTCAAAAGATTTCATATTTATAACTACATTCAATGGCATCACATCCATATAGTTCAATTTTCCCATCGTCTAACATACATCACAATGTTTTGAAACCATGTGTGCATCTTAAAATATTATTGGGAACCAAAGCCCACTTTAAATATTTTTTTCATAGTTAATTTTCCTATGAAATTACCTAATGCTACCCAATAATGGTATTCCTCCAAACTTTTTCATCTCTCATGTTCCAAGGCCACTGTGTATAAAACATCATCCTTTCCTAGCTTATATAGCAACCCATTTATAAGACTAAAGAGGAAAGCTTGTGTGACTAACTATTTCTTATCTCATTACACATAATGTGTAGGTAATATACCATGATCCATAAACTTTTCAATGTCATCCAACTATTATACTATCATAGTCACTCAAAAATTATGTGCATTTGAAGATTCATCCTATAATTCTTTGGGTTCGTCCCCTATTTGAATATGATTAATATGTTTGGGTCCAAAAAAAATCTTACTAGGTTTTACATTGATTTTAAACTTAAATTATTGGAAAAAAAATTAGCCACATATAAATATTTACCCCCAACACCAATTTATTAGCCAATTATTTAAATGTTTGGTGATCAATGAAAAACTTAAATGGGGTGGCCAACAAGTAATGATAAATTTTGAAGCATAAAATCGATCACCCAAGCTTCTTACTCTGTGATAGCATAATTTTTCTCAGATATTGATAATTTATTAATTTCAAATTGAATTTTATGGTTTATCCCTCCATCCCATGATTTTGGTAATAAGACTCCCACTATTTTTCCTAATTCATCAACCTGAACATAGACTAGTTTGTTCTGGTCAGGGAAAACCAAACCTTTGTGCAATTACTAAATTTTTTTTCAACTCTATAAATGTTGTCTAGAATTCAAGAATCCATTCAAATTTTATTTATTTTCTCAATAATTTTTCCAAAGGTTTTTATATGGATGTGTAACCATGAATGAACTTATTATAGTACCCAGTGTGCCCTAGGAATGATTGCACATCTATTAATTTGATTGGAGGTTTGAGTTCCACTATAACTACATTTTTCCTTGGTCAACTATAATTCCATAACTACATATAACATGTCCAATAAGTATGTCAAATAGTGTAAATAATGTGCATATATTTAGATTTAGTGTGATTCATAGAGATTAACATATTTCTAACATCAATCAAAGATTTGATAGATGTTCATTGAATAATAAGAAAACTACCCAATCATCTAAGTA
This sequence comes from Torreya grandis, assembly GCA_037957365.1. Taxonomy (NCBI): domain Eukaryota; kingdom Viridiplantae; phylum Streptophyta; class Pinopsida; order Cupressales; family Taxaceae; genus Torreya; species Torreya grandis. The sequence continues at coordinate 137,883 of JARHVA010010385.1, read as the reverse complement.
TATATTCAAAAAATCATGAATGAATTCTCTAAATGTCATAACAACTACTTTAGAGAAAAATATAGGTGTATTATCAATCCAAATGTAAATACCCTATAAGAAAATTATTTTGATTCTATTTCAAAATTTAATTTTGTTTGATATTCAAATATGATAGGAATTTGATGGTATCCACTAAACCCATCTATAAACAAGTAGATTTCATGACTTGAAACAAATTCAAGTACTTCATCCATGAAGGAAATTGGAAATGGATCATTAACACAAGAATTTTTAAATGCTTAGTAACCCCCAAAAAGATGTATCTCCCATGTCATTTTAGGCTATACCACCATTGGACTAATCCAATCTAATTTCTCAACTGGTTATATTATTATAACTTATTCCATATAATTTATTTTTACTTTACCTTTATTTCCATTTTAGGATTTAACCTTGTTAATGTGGGTTTTATGCACACCAAGGAACCTTATGAGGTATCCTTTAATGTTTTAGGATTAGTGAAATAAATTCACTCCAAGTCATGAGTTACAGGGTTTTGGATTTTGTGAACAACCTGTTGGTGAAATAGTGGTGAACGAAGTAGTTTTTTTACCATATATGGGTTAGGCTATGGATGAATCTAAACATAAATGAGATGGGTAGATTGATGATAGATTTAAATTAAGGTTGTTAGGACCAAAATAAACTCAATAATAATAAAAGATAAGGCAAAAAAGAAGGCATGTTGACCAAACAAAATGAAACACTTCTAAGCCAACTCTTGAACTAGGGGTTAGGAAAGTAATTAATAACCAATGTTTGTTACAAGATACTATAAGAACAACAATATTTAAGCATAGTTATAGGTCCAAGGAAATAATAATATAGTAAAATTAAACATATATAATCAAATATTTCCACATTTGTAAGATTACATTTGCACATTTACAAGGGAGATTATGATTAATACACAAAAGACAATCAAATTAGTAATAACATAATATGAATAACTGTATTAAAAATACAAACCATGCACAACCTAGAGACTAAGATACTAAAATGACATAAATTCTTACAAGATTCATAATTTTGGAGAAGAATCAGATTTGCACATCAAGAATAATTGCAGAATAATCAATAAAATTTCCTATTAATCTTAATAGCCAAAATTATCCTCCTTTTGGGATTGAGAGGATACAAATATATATAATATTACGATGGGTATGCCTCATCCCTCAAGTAAAGTCTAAAATTACATATCCAAAAATAGAATAATGTGTCAATTTTCATGCAAAGCATGCATGTACAATGGTGTTTACCTAGAATAAAATTCCTTGACTAAAATATAATAAATTAGGAACTAACAGTTCCAAATTAGCTAAATCATACAAATACATATGTATTTAAAAGGGTGTTGATGCGGCACTATTAGAAGAATAAAATGATGGGGTAATAGCTATAGAAATTGAAGTGGATGAAACTACTATAATAACTTTATCTACATCTAGAACAAACACTATCACTATAGATACGTCATAAGTTATGACCAATCTATTCCTAGTAGTGAGTACCAGAAGTGGTAAATATACTACCCCTAAGAATTAAATGTATTAATTTTAAAATTCATGAAAATTAATGTTAAAAACACATTTATATTCTTTCTATTTAATTTTCATTACACCAATTTCTATATATTTTATTACCATGTGGCTTCTTTACTTATTCCCATGTTCCTAATGTGACAAATGTCTTATTTTTTCACTTTCATACTTAGTATTTATGTCTTTGTTATATGCTTATGTTTCTTAAGAACATGTGTCTGAGTATCGTTACTCTGATCATAACTAATATATGTCCTAATTTTATTTTTTATTTTTTCCATGGGTTAGTGGGATGAAGACACATGGATGGTTCTCACTACTTTGCTTGCCTGGGATAATTTGTATAAGGAACTCTGCTAATGTCACCTCTAAGTGAGCAAGATGGTGACACATGGATGGATCTCACTACTCGAATTCCTTTGATAATATATATGAGGAACTCTATTGATGTCACCTCTGAGTGAGTAGGATGGTGACATGTGGATAGCTCTTGAGCTCCACTTGCCCTAAATAATCTATATGAGGAACTTTGTTAAACTCACCTCTAGGTGAGAGGGATAGTGACATATGGACAACTATCACTTCTCTACTTACCTAGGATAATTTGTATGAGGAACTTTGCTAATTTCACCTTTGGGTGAGTGAGATGGTGGCACTTGGAAAGATATTGATGATCTGCTTACTAGGGTGACTTATATTCTTCACTTGGGCTCTGAATTAACAAAATGATGTTGCATGATAAAATTAGATTAGCTCCAAGATGTCCTAGATGTGAACTAGGAATTTGACTCAAGAGAGGTTATAAGTATTGTGTTAGTCCTAAAATGAAAAAAAATGGATAAAAACACACTAAATAGCATACATCTCTAGGCCTAGTTACTAGGGCGAGCTTAATAACAAAAACAAATGAAAAACACAACTAAAAAGTAAAGAAAAAAAAGAATATTTCACCTTCCTTGGATGATTCAAATTATTTTATAGTGGCTTGCTTGGCTTGTGCTCATGAATTATTCATCAAAAGAGGCTTGGCTATCTCCTCTTCTCCTTGGCACCTTTGGCTTTGGCTTGGCTTGGAATCAATTTAACATGGTAACACTAATTGAAATAGCTTTTGGAATCGTTTGTGCATCATAACTTTGCATTATCAAGACTTTTTGAAGATATTTGAGCATAATAACTTTGCACCAAAATAGCTTAGAAATGATGTTCATGGCCTCTTTATTTAAAGATTTTGGAAAATGGCTAGAATCAACTTGAATCATCCATCTCAGGATTGAGATGTGTGGCTAAGGATTAATCTAATTTTGAAATTAAAATTGATAAATACACTCATTAATATCTGGGATAGATGAGCAATTAAGAGGCATGGAGGGCATTGATGAGGCATGAGAGGCATGTATCTTGATATTTGTGGCATTTATGGCATATGTATGTCTTTCCCAAGAAATGAGGTCACCTGATGATGCATATATTCAATATTCATTTCCAAAAATAAATATTCAATAAGTTTCCATATAATTATTAATTAGGATCTGATTTGGTTTATTTATCTCTTAAGTATGATTAAGTACTTTGTGTACAAATTACTCAAATTGATTAGAATGCCTTGTTATTGGCTCAAAATTTGACTGGATTGGAATTAGAAGTTGATGTCAGATGCATTGGATCCATTATCCCATTTAAGATGTTACCAAAACCAAATAACAAAGGCACATGTCTTGTGTAAGAGATTTGATAGAAAATATCAATCCAAAGCACCTAGGTGAAAAATTAATGTTTTGACTTAGAATGATCTAATCAAATTTATTTGGCCCATAAATTACGTTTCCCCATGTAATGATACTCTAGCCAAAATCAGCCCTTGAATATGTCAGGTTCAAATATTTTAATGTGATTTAGTGTTTTTAGGCCAAATTATGCACTTTAGTGGAAATTGGTCAAAAGCCTGGTTGGAGGTTATTGGTGGCTAGATTTAGGTGTCTATAGTTTGCCCCTGTTTGGGAAGGTGTTGTGAATTGTAGGCAAAGAAATGTCTTCTAAAATAATGATAAAATGATTGTATGCCAAAAATAAGATGATGGTTGAAGAACAAATCTCCAAATGGTTTTGGAAATCCTATGATGATGCCCCCTTAAGGGAGTGGCCATCACATTTGTTGATGGATTGTCCCTCAAAAAGAAATAAGAAGAAAGGTGGAACTAACCTATGGTTGAGATTAACCCAAATGATAAAATGCTTGCATGTATTGATGTAAAAAGGATATTGATTTTCATAAAGTTGGTTATAATCAGGAATAAAAGTCAAAATAATGATTTTCCCATAGGTAGTTATAATCAATAAGTGGACCTAGATTGGCTAAAACTGATGGTGCCCTAGTTAGGGATGATTAGCAAGCATAACTCAAGGATATAACCTAAAATATAGATTAAAGATTAGTAGGTGAAAAGTGATGAAAGAGATAGATAAAGGAATAATATTGATCATTAGAAATGATTTAGTCGTACCTACCAATAAGGAGATGCTCATCTTTATTAATAATGATATAACTAGAATGGCCAATGGGTTAATTTGATTAAGCATGGGATGGAAGGATTTTCCAAGGTGCTAAGGAGAAACTTATGTAACTCCATTGATTTTAGACCTTCATGAAACTAATTTTTTCTATAGCATGTGATGGTAGGCTTCATGATAGAATGCCATGAAGACTATTCCAAAATATGCATAAGGACTTAATCCTGATCTAATAAACACTCAAAAATAATGCATCAATGATAAAAACCATGATGACAATGTTAATGGATGAATATTGGTAGACTCACGAATAATGTGCTTGAGGAATCACCAAATGAATGCATATATATTGAGTCAAGGTAATAGTGCTAAAAGTAGACAAACAAGCAAGTGAATAAACAAACAAATAGAAAAACAAACAAACAAACAAACAAACAACCTAAAATAAATAAACAAATATAAAGCCTAAAAACAAAAGCAAAAAGAAGCATCCTAATAATGGCAATGCCCCAATAAGGTAGATTAAGGATAACTGACTAGGCTTAGATAAGATAAATATTTTTAGATTTTTAAATAATATGAATGTTTTTGGAATTTTGGGGTATCTTAATTTGTTAGAGAATGAAAATATATCTACTCATAAATTGGTGAGAGTGCTTGACTTAGGTTGCTCACAAAATGGTGAGAGTGTATGGAAAAGGGGACTGAGGAGACCTCAACATGAATTGAGAATGACCCACATAGTCCTACAATGACCTCAAGTCATAGTAATTCCATCCACACAAAAGGCAGGAAAAAACTAACGAGGTCCCAATAAGTATTAAAATTTGGTAAATGGTTAGTCAAATAAAAATAGTAATAACAAGGTGATGTTGCAATGCATGATAAACAATTGTTACCCCTAGTTTTCCCATAGGTAGTTATAAATAGGATACAATGGCATAGGTCAATGATAATAATTTTCCCATAAGCAGCTATAATTAGTAGCAAGACTAGTGAAATGTTGATTTGCCCATAGGTAGTTATAATTAGGCTCACACGAACAAGATTGATACAAGATAGAAAATGAAAAATATCTTACCAAATCAATTGTCACACTACTTTCATAGACTATCATTTGAACATGGACTTTATTGATTATTGAAACTTGATTGGAATCTTTTCGCAAAAAGTGTGAGAAGAATTAAAGGAACCAAGATCAAAACAAGATTGGGAAGGATGACCAAAAACAAGCTTTGGTCTAGATAGGAATGGAATGATAAGATGTATAAAATGGTAAGAGGGTTTTCCCCTAGGTGATAGGGTGAATAGCAGGAATATGTGACAATGGCTAATGGATATGTAACAATGGTAATGGCATGGCAATGTGAAATGGTATGATACATGTTTTTGGCCTAGGTGTGGTAAAGGACATATGATTTTATTTTTCTTGTTAAGATGGAGATGCACATAATAATCAACAAATGATACAAATAAAATACTTAATCACGTTAATTTTTATCCTACACCTCATTTGAATAACTACTCCATCAAGAACTGCCTACAAAATGTGATTATGAGAATGTTGTTGTGATCTTCATTTGTCATTGATTTTCATTCCTTCAAATGTTGAGACAAGGTATTTTTGTAGCCTCAACAAAGTAAAGTGCAACTATGGATGATAAATAGGGAAAAATAATGGATGGTAGGTTTTTTTATGAAATGGTAGATGATAATGGAATGTATAATGGTGGGAAAATAAATGAAGATTGGGATGTTCAGTCATATGTAATGTTGTTGATGCTATATTCAACATAACTTTGGATGTGGTGGGGCCAAAGACTTGTTATCTAAGTAGGACCACTAGATTTTTCTATTGTTTGATCTTGAGAGTAACTACCATCTAATTAGGATATAGATTGGAATCTATTTTGATTTGATTTTTGATTTTTTCTTCATCAAGTAGTGAAGAACTTTTATGCTCAGCTATTGGTGCATCAAAGAGGTTTTCACCAATGAAGTTGTCTTGATTTTCTCATAGCACCTTCAAGAAGGTTTCACTAAGGAATGCTAACTTTTGACTTTGATTTTCTTCTAGTTCTTCCAAAAAAGTTTCACTAGAAGATGCTAAGTTTTGACTTTGATTGTCCCTTAGCACCTCTCAAAAGGTTTCACTAGGAGAGTGTTCTTCTACTATATGAATGTGGTCTTGGCCTCCTTGCTCATCTTTAATTGCTATAACACCATTGATGCAATTCAACAAAGTGTGATTTTGTTGATCCCAATTGACACTTGTGGGAGATGGAATGTCAATGATATGGCTATTTTGGTTGATGGTAATGGCCTATGGAATGGTAATGGAATGGGAAGAGGCTACACAATCTTTGTAGAATATACTAGGACAACTTGTGTCAAAGTTGAAGTACTCATCCTAAAAAATTATATAATTATTACAAATGTATTCAAATTGATCCACCAGGCATGTGTAACCAATGTTTTAACAACCACAAACATATTCTTATTTTGAATCTTATTCTAACTCAAGGGATTCTAAATTTGATGTTGAGACTGATGTTGATTCAGATTCTGATGGTAAATCTAATATCAGTTCAAAAATAGAACCTGAATCTAAATTTGATTCTTCATATAATGGGTACTCTATTATAATGATGTCTTTTTGAATTCTTGGTATTGGATAAGTAATGGCCTATGATGGCATAATGGGCTCCATAAAGACTAGTTTTTTTAGAATTGGACTCCTCTAAGATGGAAAAAAGGTTAAGAGACAACTCTTTTGATACTATCTTGTCAATAAGAGGCTCTTGAAAAATAGGCATATGGTCGAGGTAATGATTTTCCTAAAATTAGTTATAATCATTAAGAAGTGACTCAACAAGGACTGACTTAATAGAGTGAGACTTCTTGATAACTGGTATAGGTTCAATAAGTGATTCATCATAGGTTGACTTATCAAAAATGGTTGATTCAATAGAAAGATCTTAGATTAGTTGGTTCTCTTGACCTTGGTTTCTAATGAGCTGGAAAATATTAGTTTTGAACATAGCTTATTCTTCAAAGGATTGGATTAGTTGAGGTTTGGATGGGATTAGTTCTGGATGAGGAATGGCTTATGGTTGGATAATGGTAGGGCATTGGGGAGCATGATTGATTACATGAGCCAAAATATGAAGTCCTATAATGGTAACGATAGGGTATTGTGGGGCTTGATTTCTCACACAAGCCAAAGGACTACGTCTTAGAATAATGGAGGGGTGTTGTGGAGCTTGATTTCTCACACAAACCAAAGGATGAGGTCCTAGTATAGAAATGGTTTGGCATTGTTGAGCCTAATTTTTTGCACAAACCAAAGGATGAGGTCTTGGTATGGTAATGGTATGACATTGTGGTCTTGGAATAGAAATGATATTATGTGGTGGAGCCTGATTACTCACATAATCCAAAGCATCCAAGTCTTCCTCATAAACCATATCATCTTAGTTATGATTTGGCTCATAGTCTAGTTCTTGACTATGTTCCATGTATTGATTATTGTAAAGAGGGTATGGATTTATATCCTAAACAACATTATCTATAGTTGGGTCTTCAAAGTCCTCACAATCCTCTTCATACCAATCAAGTCTCAAGTTGGATCATGAGTTGGTTCATGACTTTTTTCCCATGAATGATTATTATGAGGTGGATATAAATCTATCTCACAAACCATATTATCATCTTTGGGGTCTTGATTAAATCCATAAAAGTCATTTTGTGTGGCCATTATATCATAAGTTGGATTATACCTGACTCCACCATATGTGTAGCTAGACATATATGTATAAATGATGAAATCTCTAAAAATAAAAAGGCTTAGAGTTCTACAAACTCTCGAAACATTATGTCCAAAGGAGAAATGGTTCAAATTTGTTCTAACTTGGTCAAAAGTGGAGTTGCATCTTCAACATGGTCTCAAAATAGAGTTGTATCTCCAAAATGGTTTGTGATAAGACTTGGCATAAAATAGTCTAACATCAAATGTCTTATGCACAAAAGGTCAAGCTTCTAAATAAAAACTGACATGTCAAAGGTCTAGGTCAAAGTTTTCCAAATAATGTCTAAACAAAGAAAGGGAAAATTTGAGTTATTGGGTCTTTTGTCTAAACACAGATTTAAAAGCTAGGCTCAAACAAATAGGCATATTCTAGGACTTTTAGCTAAATGGCATCAAAAGCTAGACTTGAAACAAAGGTACGATGTTATCTAATTTAATCTAACAAGTTTGGAAATAACTTTGACATAGACCTGACACATGAAATCAAACATAAACATGATCAATTGTCATAAGGCATAAGACAAAAGGGTCTTTGAATAAAGACTATGTTTTCCCAAATAAATGCACAAACAATGATGAGGATAGGTATTAAACAAATAACCCATCAATAATTTTTAAATTTAGGTAATTGATTAACTAAAGTTATGCAACCCAAAAGAGAAAGAACTATGTATCAACCCCATGAATTAGGGCCTAAATAGAAATCAATAAATTTTTGAATCCAAAATTGATAAGGCTAATTGAAAACTCAACATTTAAAAATAAGATTTTGGCCAAACAAGCTAAACAAGATTGGATAGTATGATAGCACAAGACAAAGGTCTAAATGGTTGATGTGACATGGTTTGAAACAAATGGTTTTTAGCACAATGGTAAACAAGTTTTGAAATAAATTGAGTAACCTAATGGCATAAGCATGCTCTAATGATGTGATAAATGTTATGTTTCAAAGACTCAAAGGCAAAATGGTTTGATATCATTTTGGCAGTGTGGCACTACCCTCTGTAACTTAAATGACACACACACACAAACAAGTTTAGAAAAAAATTCAAGGCACAAGTGTGGTGTAAAATAGCCAGCATAATGCCTCTTTAGACAAAAGAATGATGTATAAACAAATTTATTTTGACATGGCTTATGAACAAACAAACAAGTTTTAGTCTCAAACATACCAAGAAAAAATGACAAAAATACACTAAGGATAATCATCTAAATCCTAACAATGGTATGGCAATGTGAGGTTGACTAAACTAGAAAGCTTTTGAACATTTCTATGGGAATTAATTTCACAATGACTTTTAGGTCAAATGATGTAAAAGACAAGCATGGAAATTAGGTGATCATGGCATTAGCTAGATGTAAAAAGGTCTAGTGCTTTTTACAACCACTACATCTTATTTTTTGCTCAGTGTAGTGTGATGTCCAAATGCAAATACGTCTCATGTGTAACTTAGAAGGAGTAGGTGAAGTGAATGTCGAGAGATGAAACCCTAGGTCAAAGCTTCCCTAAATAACTCTTGAGATTTAAAGACATCCCCTCGCAATCCAAGTTTATATGAAATAAAATACTAAAATAGAAAGACTTTAGGGTCATTTTCAAGGTTACCCAAACTTTGACGAGTCTTTGAGGAGTGTTTTAGATGACATTATTTCTATGCCTTGGACTAGGCAATTTGTAAATAAGGAAAGTGATTTTGATTCCAAGGGTTCCCTAAAGGGGACAAATGGAATAACATACACACAACATCCTTTTATTTTGTTAAAACAAAGTGCTAATTCAAACAATGAAAACAAAATTAATAAGTGTGTTCAATTTTAAGCCTAAATGAATGATTTGGTGGTATTCATTTGACCCCTTGGTCTTAAAATTGTAAACTTTGAAAACTAATGATAAAACATTACTTAAGCACCGAAATGTTATATTAAGCACCAAAATAATGTTCCTAGTTCATTTTAAATAATACAAAAGATGATTTAAACATGTTTTAGAAATTTTCCAAGTTGGTCCTACAAGAAAAATGTTAGCATACATCTCTAGGCTTAGTTATTAGGGTGAGCTTAATAACAAAAATAAATGAAAAACACAACTACAAAGCAAAGAAAAACAAGAATCCTTCACCTTTCTTGGATGATTCAAATGCTTTTGTATTGTCTTGCTTGACTTGTGCTCATGAAGTCTTCATCAAAGGAGGCTTGGCTATTTCCTCTTCTCCTTGGCACCTTTGGCTTTGGCTAGGCATATAATCAATTTGGCATGGTAACACTAATTGCAACAACGTTTGGAATCATTTTTGAATTATAAATTTTCATTATCAAGACTTTTTGAAGATATTTGAGCATAATAAATTTACACCAAATAGCTTAGAAATTATGTTTATGGCCTCTTTATTTATAGATTTTAGAAAATGGCTAGAATCAACCTGAACCATCCATCTTAGGATTGAGATGTGTGACTAAGTATTAATCTAATTTTGTAATTAAAATTGATAAATAGGCTCATCAATATTTGGGATAGAGGAGCAATTAAGAGACATGGAGTGCGTTCGTGAGGCATGGGAGGCATGAATCCTGATATTTGTGGCATTTATGGCCTAGGGATGTCTTTCTCAAGACATGAGGTCACCTAATGATGTAGATATTCAATATTCATTTCCAAAAATAAGTATTCAAAATTTTTCCATGGAATTCTTAATTAGGCTCTAATTTTGTTTAATTGGCTCTCAAGTATGATTAAGCACTTTGTGCACAAATTACTCAAATTGATCAGAATGACTTGTTATTGGCTCAAAATTTGACTGGATTAGAATTAGAAGTTGATGTCAAATGAATTAGATCCATTATCCCATTTAGTATGTTACCAACACCAAATAACAAAGGCACATGTCTCATGCAAGAGATTTGATAGAAAAGAGCAATCTAGAGCACCTAGGTGCAAAATTGGCATTTTGACTCAGAATGATCTAATCAAAGTTAATTGGCCCATAAATTGCATTACTCCATTTAATGATACTCTAGCCAAAATTATTACTTTAATATGTTAGGTTTAAATATTTTAATTTGATGTAGTGTTTTTAGGCCAAATTGTGCACTTCAGTGGAAATTGGTCAAAAGCCTAGTTGGAGGTTATTGGTGGCTAGATTTAGGTGTCTACACTAGAAAATACTTAAGAAAAAAATAACCTATTCAAGATGTGACATAGGTAAAGAACCAACTAAAATTATAATATGATATCCTATTTATCCATTAAATCATAAATCAAACTTACACATAAGTACGAAGTTAAAGGAAAATCAAAGGCAAAAAGTGAATCATATAATATGGATTGCGCACAACTTCGATTCTCCTATAACTTTTAAACATAATTCAAAGTTAAAAATTACCTTATGTTTATGCTTTTGAAATTCCACATCATAAACTTTTAGTTCACAAGACCTCCCAGTAGGATATTCAATCAATAGTTGGTCCATATTTGGAATTCTAAATGGTGTGTGTTAGGGCACAATAAATGGTGACTTAGAGCATAAAATACTCATGAGTATTTAAGAACCTATAATCTCAATAATTCATTATAATAAAACTTTATCTCTACTAAGAAAATAATAAATTAATTAAACCATAAAAAAGACTCCTTCTTCCTCTTCAAACGTACTAACCCTTTCCATTCCTTGGATTTGAATGTGTGATTTTTTTGAAATTAATTTCCCTTGGTTATGAGAGTTTTAACAAAGACGTAAATAAACATTTTAGGTTTTGTTTTGAATTTATATTTTGTAACCAAACAATAAGGGAAACTTAAGCATTACTCTACTACTAGCCAAACATTCATATCTCTAATAGAGATATCTCTAATTCTACTCTAAGTATTGCTCTAATTCTATCTAGACATCCATAGTCCTAGTAGAGATTACTTGAATCACCCATATTCTATAATTTTATATGATAAATTTTTTTCTTTATTTTGCAAAATAGATATAAAAATGTTGATAATTACATTAGTTGGGTGTATGTATAAGAAAACTTATTTTAATGAATACATCCCTATCATTGTGTATCTATTTCTATGTTTATTATCTTCCATCCAAGTTTCAAAATTTAAAAGTGTAGTGAATATTTTTAAATGAAAAGTCTTTCTAAAAATTTCATGACAATATCATAGTAAATCCTAGAGGTCTAGTAAATTCATTTATCCCAAGCAGAACCTAATTCAGTCATAACACATACCCCAATCCTAGAAGCTCAAGTACTATTAGAATAAATCCTTGTGAGAACCAATTTTACATCCTTTTAAATCATCCCTTTATTCTTGGAAAGTCTCTTTCAAATCCAATATAGGAAATTAGTTAATTTATTATATAATTTTATAAAACTAACCTATAAATCATAAAAACTAGTTTATTAAGCAAATGCAGAAAGCAAGATATATTTAATCTAATAAAGCAAAAAATCTAATATAGAACGCAAGAAATATAATATAGAAAGTAGGAAATCTAATACACTCCTATGTCTACATACCCACTTACAGTCACTCAAAAGCATCTCTAGTTAGAGAAATCATTGAATAATGTTTCAAAAATTATTCATTGACTAGAAAAGTGAGGTCATTACCTTAGAGTTCCTTCAAGCAGAAGGCATTATTACCTAATATTATATATATATTATATAACCAAATCCAAAAATGAGTGAACTTATCACAATTTCCTTTCTTCTCATGTTATTTATTACATAGAAGCACTAGGCCTAAAATCTTGAAGGCCTTGATCTTAGACCTTTTATCAAGCCATATTTTGATAATGCCTTGATGTTTGCTAAATCTATATAATGCTTCAACTCTTGCATATTATATCTAGACTATATCAATTAGTCTAGACTATATTATTTCATCTTTTTCCATATACTCTTGCATAAAGTGGTACACTCATACTTTAATAATAATGGGGAGGACTGGTTGTTGCCCATACACTAGTAGAAAAAGTGAAGCCTTGAGATCTTGCTTATGTTTGGTTTGGTCTGCCCATAATGCATACTTCAATATGAGATACTATTACCTTGATTTATATTATACTAACTTATTAATGGAATCCATTAGATTCTTATTGGTAGATTTAACCAATCCATTCCATTATGGGTAGTAGTTTGACAAGAACATGATGTTGATGTGGTTATTTTAGGCCTACTAAATAAATTCTATAGACTAGAATGCTAGACCATTATCATAAACCAAATAAATTGGAGTACCAAACCTGGTCAGTAAGTTTTCTTTCTGAAATTTAATAACATCAATTTCTCTAGAAATCTTAATATCGATAACTTCTATTCATTTTGTACAATAGATAGTATATATTATGATAAATTTTTGACCTACTAAAGAGTTTGGGTTAATTACCCAATAAATTCAAGGCCCCATTGAGAAAAGGTCCATCCTTCTATGACTAGCTAAAAAGGCATGACAACATTCAATTTTATTTTCCTAAATACTTGGCATTCATGACAGTGTCTTACATGGTTATGTGCATCTTTTAATATCATGGGCTATTAGTATCCCATCCTTATAATTTTATGAGTTGTTGTGTTGCATGAGGGATGTATACTACCGATATTTTGATGTAGGTTGTCTAGGATGTCCATAGCTTCTTCTCTTGAAACACACCTTAAATAGATTTCCTCATAGTTATTTATTTATACAAATCCCTTCTTGATCATATAATAATATTATTTAATACTAAGGGATCACTTTCACTCTTTTTTTAGCTCAAGGGGACATGTACGAGTGAGTAAGGAGTGGATGATTTGAGTGTACCACTTACTACTAGCTACCTATGCATTATTTATTTATTTAATACAAATGTGTGGATATGTCTCAATAATGAGCTATATGATTCCATAGCCTCTCACCATCTTGTATGGTCTAATTTTAAGATCAAACTCTTATAGATTAGATATCTATTTACCTCTTCTTTTTCCCAACTAATTTTGGCCTAGTGTGATCTTGATAGTTGGGTCTAGGATGATGGCATATGTCTTATTCCTCAGACTATAATACCTAAACTTTTTCACAGCTTTGATCAATACATATATTTGTTTATCTATCATAGATTATGTAAACTTTGTATCATTTATAGTGGCTCTCATGATGGTAATGGGATGTTTATTTTCATCCACATTTTTTTAATTTATAATAGCTATAGTATGTTCTAAAGTGAATGAATAACTATATAAATATTTATTGAAGTCTAAGTTAATTAGAATTGGAACTTGAGTAATGGTAGTCTTGATGTCTTGAAAATCTCTCTTAGCCTCTATTTTCCACACTATATTGGAATCTTGATTCAACATAACATTCAATGGTTTGACAATATCTGCAAATCTTGAAATGAATTTTCTTACAAAGTTACTCTTACAAAAAAAAAGACATTAACTCCTTGCTATTAGAAGGTGTTAGTTTTAAAATGGTATGAACCCATTCTAGATCAGTGGAGATCTTATATTTAATGATGACATAACTTAATAATTTCCCTTTAGTGACCCTGAATATGATCTTCTTTAGATTAAGGGAGATTCCATATCTTCTACATTTGTCAAATACTCTTTGAAGATGGCCCACATGATCAGTTCTATCTTTAGAATACATTGTCAATTCATTTATGTCAATGATGATGAATTTAAAAACAAGTACCTAAAATGTGAAGTCTATATCTCTTTGTAAGGTTGATCCTAAATTATTTAGGCCAAAAGGCATCCTTTTGTATGCAAACATTCCCCACCCAATGGTAAAGGTAGTCTTCATTCTATCTCTATGATTCTACTAGCACTTAGTTATAGTACCAAAAATTCATCCAAGAAGGACATCATCTTAGATCCACTAACCATTTGGATTACCTTATATAGGGATGGTAAATGATAGTTAAATTTTTATGATGCTCAATTCAAGTTCCTAAAGTCAACATAGAGTTTGATTTCTTCATTCACCTTTTTGACTAGTAATAGATTTTCTACCTAGGTAGAAGGCTTGGTTTAGAACATAATTTTAGAATCCAATAGATTTTGTACCTCTATTTGTATGAGGGGTTTCATTAATAGATTAACTAGTCTGTCTCTACCTGAAATGATTGTGTTTTAGACTTAATGGAATGGTATGTATGGTGACTCTAGGGTTGAATATTTTCAAATATTTATATGTCTAAGTGATGACATATTTGTATTTAGTTAGTAGACCTATGAATTATATTTCTCATTTTTAGTGAAACTTAAACCAATATTCACATATTGTGGATGTTGGTCAATGCCCAAATTCTTCTTAGTGAGATTAGACTTTGTTACTTTAAGCTACTTTTGATTTTTATCTTAAATATCAAGATCAAAATATCTCTCTAGGGAAACCATACATAGAGGGATGAGGTTTTGTTTCAATTGTAGTACACCATCATATCCTAGATATTTAATATGTGTGGTTTCAACATCTTTCTCATATATAAACTAAGATTGAAAGGTATCAAAACTAATCATGAATTGGATCATCTATTAATCATCCTCAAATCCCTAGAAGTTGTCCACATTATCTAGAACAAAAGGTCAAGGAACAAGATCCATAAATAATTTACACATTTTGGATTCTAGAAGTAGTGCCAAATTGGTGGCTAAAACTACTAGTGAATCTTCCATCTTATTTTTTCTAATGGGATGGTCCTAATGTTGAATGACTCAAAGGATTTGATTAGGTCCCATGATTAGTGTTTATACTTATTTAACTAAGTGATCTTACATTTATATTTCTTTCTAATGTAGTTAACAACCAGATCTAAATTGCCAAAGATTTGTAACTACTTCAAATTATGTTTTAGCATGGATTAAATACCAAGGATTAGAAATTTGTACTCAACCCTATTGTTGGTGCAAGGAAATTATAATCTATAGGCAATTAGATATCATTTTATATCTAGATTGATCAAGGCTATGCCAAAACTTAAACCTTATTTTGATCTAGCTTCATCAAAAAAGAGATTCCATAATTGAGAAGGACCTTTAAATTCTTGTTCATGAAGATCTTGCTTGTTAGTAAATGTGTACACTCCTGCATGCAGAGATATAAAGTTAACCTTATTATTCTTGGCATTATAATCAATGATCAATTACTTCATCTTCAGTTCTCTATCTACTTATATCTAATTAGCTACTCCTTTCCAAGGTATCCACATGTGTAAAAATCTATGACCATGTACCCATTTAGTGTCTTTGACCAATCATGACTCAGTAGTAAACTATTAGCTTCTATAATGTCAATGAATAAAATATATATGTATTGTTGTACACATGGCTCAAATGAAAATTATATGTATACATTTTTTAGTTCCCTAATGCATGGGACATAAACCTTGTCCAACTATATGACCACTATTTTTGACTTATCTAGGGTCAAACCAATATTCTTGCACATAGTTGTCAACATCACATTGGTTGAGGCACCTAAGTCAACCATGTAATTATGTACATTCTTATTGAATATTTAGATATATAGTAGAAATGGTGTTACTTCAGGTTTTTATCTATATACCATCACGTTGGCATGGATAGATTTAGAATTTTTAGATGTATATTCTCTTTCAATCAGGGCTTTGAGTAATAACTCCATTTGTTCAGTGATTTGAGCCATTTCATGTAGGGTGTTATTAGCCTTGATCTTATTCATATCCTCAACAATGTTGTACACATCTTTGCTTTATGATTTAGTGCTTTAGTGTTGATCACTTATATTTATAGGAGATGAATTATTATTTTCATTCATATTTTAAGGAGTAGTAACATTGTTATTTGGAGGAGTGGAGATGGTAATAGGTTGCTTATTCCTCAAATTACATTTGTTCCTCTATAACTAATAGAATGCATGGATCTCATATGTTTTATCCTCTGGTTCATTATCATATTCCATTGATAATGGGAAGTCATAAGTATTAAATACCATTTTTACACTACCATAAATAATAGTATCCCTTTTTGACCAATAGTTTCCAGAAGGCTTGAAAATAGGTATACATCTAAAACTAACAATGAAATATGTTTATTAGGTTTTAATCATTTTATTTAGTGAAAGAGACCTGGGTCATCAAAATTATATGGGTTAAACTAAGATATAAACATTTAGGCACAATGATATAGTGAATGTAATATTTTCAGTAACATGGAGGTCTATAACTAAAGGGTAGAGCCCTAATTGATAATTTTCAAATGTACAATCCTAAGGTGCTATAAATATTTAGTTTGAGATTTGAATTCCTCCTACCTTAATCTAGTACTTCATAAGGATGTAATTACTAGGTTAAAGGAAATAACTGCATACTTGGTGTTAGGTTGTGGAGCTAAAAGCTTCACTGATGCAAATGGAGGAGGTGATTGAGTTGCAGAGCAACCGACATCAGTCTAATCAACCGATGTTAGTCATCTTCATTATACGTAGTAACTAACATTGGTTAGTGGTCGGTCGACATCGGTCAGATAGGAACTGACGTTGATAGCCTGTGTGTGCATGCATTTGCATGCATCTCCAAAACTAGTCTATTTTTGGACAGACAGTTAGTTTGCATGTAAAAGACTAATTTAAGTCTTGATTCTGCATTTCTAATTATTGTAATTAGGAAGTCTAATTACTATTTTTATGGGATCTATTTAAGTGACCCATGGGCTATATTGTAAGTAGAGGGATCAAAGAAGGGATCCTCCCGATTGTAAGATCTAGGTCTGTAGCTGTGCAAGACCAGGTTGATCTGTAGGTGTGCAAGATCAAGTTAGATCTACATGGTGTGTAAGATCAATTGATCTACAAGTGTGCAAGATTAGGTAAGATCTACATGGGTAAGTAAGGTCAGTTGATCTGCAAGTGTGTGTGTGTGTGTAAGGTCAAAGGAGATCTACATGGCAACAAGGTCAAAGGAGATCTGCAACACAAGGTACAAATCAGGTGAGATCTACTTG
This sequence comes from Torreya grandis, assembly GCA_037957365.1. Classification (NCBI taxonomy): domain Eukaryota; kingdom Viridiplantae; phylum Streptophyta; class Pinopsida; order Cupressales; family Taxaceae; genus Torreya; species Torreya grandis. The sequence goes on along the minus strand of JARHVA010010385.1, from coordinate 120,018 downwards.
GAGTATGTTGAGTACTTGGTGGACTAAAAGTAGGCAACAACGGTGAAAATTGGTTGTCATTTACTGGTGGTACTAGCAGTATTGTTACTGACTAGTTGAGTGAACAACAGCTCTATGTTTGAGTTGTTTGTTGTGACTATAATTGAGAGAGTGAACTCTTGAGGGAAGATTACTGGTACGCCCTAGAGGTGTGGGAAGCCCTAGAGGTGTGGGAAGAAGAGTGTGGCACTTTTTCATTGTATTTCCTTTTGGATGAGTATTAATACAAGGTTCTATTATCTCTCATATTGTGTGTTATTTTTGAATTCTAGTTATTAATTTTGGTTTATTTTCGTGTTTAGTTGCTTATACAAAGGTAATCATGTGTGCTCTTATGGAGTGGTAGATATTGAAAAGTGGTATCAGAGTTTGTTTTAGAGATTGTTTCACTAACACCTTAGCATCAGAGCTATGTGTAGATCCTGACAATTGGTATCAGAGCCAGATTGAAGAAAAGCTCCCAGAGTGTGTTAAGTGTTTGTTGATTATAGGTCACTCTTAGGGGTTTCTGATTGAGTTGGAGTATATCAATGGCAAAAAAAAGTAAGCTAAGAATGGAAGAATTCAATGGCAAGAATAATCAATTACTGAATTATGGAAAGAAAGGGTAGGTAAAGAAATATTATTGGTTGGTTGAAGATCAGCATGAAGGAAATGAAGAAGCAGATGTTGCAGGTACTATTGCATAGGATGCTCTTGTATGTTCCTTGGATAAAGTAGAATCTTGGGTTTTAGATTTTGTTGCCTCTTTCCATGTAACCCCAAATATAGGGGTTGGTGAGCCTTATCAAATTGTTGGCAAAGGTGAAGTGTGGCTAAAATTACAGACGGGCAACACATGGGTGTTGAAGGATGTCATGCAGGTCCCAGTCCTGAAGAGGAGTCTAATTTTAGGAAATTTGGGTGATGAGGGATACATAGTAACTCTCACAGTGGATGCACTTAAATTAGCATGTGGTAAGAAAGTAGGTACTCTTTATCTATCTACTTGTATTACTGAATCTCCTTCTGTTGCAAAGATGTGGCTTTATAGGCTTGGTCACATGAGTAAGAAGGGGATGCATGTTCTTAAGAGGAAGTATCATGTCTTTGAAAAACTTAAGAATTGGAAAGCCTTGGTTTTCTTGGAGGAGATGATGGATAGAGATCAGCTCAAGGGGCTAGATAATTTTGAGCAGAGTAAGGTTGATTGGACAGGGTTTTGATCCATAGTGTGCTCACGGGTAAAGGTCATCACTCACAGGAAAACATAGAGACTGACATCAGTCAGAAAATTAATGTCGGTGTTTAGGTAGGAACTCATGTTAGTTAGGTGTAGATCGAGGTTGATGATGTCAGACAGGTAGACACTGATGTCGATAGTCAGGTTAGTCACATGGAACCAACGTCGGTCGGGTGCAGACTGAGGGGTGACCAACATCAGTCACTGAGATGAATTTTGGGCAGATAGTAAGCTCTCAAGGAGTCTCAAACACCCATGTGGAGGACTAAAAGGGTAAGTAAGCCTCAAATTCATTATTCCTCTTCTTTATACTACTTGTTTCTCACTGATGGTCAAGAACCAGGATGTCTTAAAGAGGCAATGCAAGTAGAATCTAGGAAACAGTGAGAGCATGGCATGGATGAGGAATGTGATTCCTTGGGAAAGAACCAAATGAGAGATTTGGTAGAGTTTCCAACTGGGATGAAAGCACTAAAAGATGAATGGATTCCTAGGTTAAAGAATAGAGTGAATGGATAGGTGAGACAGAAGGCCAGGCCATATGGTCTTGAGCAAGCTCCAGGACAGTGGTACAAGTTTGACAGGTGTATGACAAAGCATGGCTTTAGTTAATGTCAATGTAACCATTGTGTTTACTTTACCAGGTTGGATGATGGTCATGACATTATCCTGTTACTGTATGTAGTGCTTGTTGTAGGGTCACACATGTAGGGTTTTTTGAACTAAAGGTAAATTTAGCTCAGATGTGTGCCAGGAAGGATTCAAGAGAAAAAATCCTTGGCATGAGTATTCCTAGAGATAGGGAAGATCACAGGTTGATGTTGTCTCAGGATGATTGTGTCAATAAGGTAGTGGCGAGGTTCAAGATGCAAGATGCAGAACTGGTATGCACACCTATGGATGGACAATTCATAGAACAATGTCCCCAATCACATGATGAGGTTAAGTACATGTGTACTAGACTTGATGTTGCCTAAGCAGTGGGAGCTGTCAGCAAGTTTGTAGCCAATCTGGGAAAGAAGCACTGGAGAGTAATTCAGTGGGTTCTCAGGTGTCTGAGAGGGACTAGCAGTAGGGATTCATGCTATGCAGGGTCAAGTTCTTTTCTAAATGGGTTTGTAGATGTGGATACGGCAGGTTACTTGGATGACAGGAGGTGCACCATAGGATTTGTGGTGGTTGGTCTTCAAGATTGAGCTTGAAGAGGGATACAAGCTAGGAAACAAAATTAGATGATGTATAGGTACAGGTATAGGTGCAGCTATTTATCTCCAAGTGGGATATTGTTAGGTTGTGGAGCTAAAAGCTTCACTGATACAAATGGAGGAGGTTGTTGAGTTGTAGAGAAACCAATGTCAGTCTAATCAACTGACATCAGTCATCTTTAGTGTACACAGTAACCAACGTCGGTTAGGGGTTGGCTGACATCGGTCAGATAGGAATCGATGTTGGCAACCTGTGTGTGCATGCATTTGCATGCGTCTCTAGAACTGGTCTATTTTTGGATAGATAGTTAGTTTGCATGTAAAAGACTAATTTAAGTCTTGAGTCTACATTTCTAATTATTGTAATTAGGAAGTCTAATTATTGTTTATATGTTATCTATTTAAGAGACCCATGGGCTGTATTGTAAGTAGAGGGATCAAAGAAGGGATCATCCCAATTATAAGATCTAGGTATACAAGTGTGCAAGACCAGGTTGATCTACAGGTGTGCAAGATTAGGTTAGATCTACATGGTGTGTAAGATCAGTTGATCTGCAGGTGTGCAAGATCAGGTAAGATCTACATGGGTAAGTAAGGTCGATTGATCTGTAGGTGTGTGTGTGTGTGTGTGTGTGTGTGTGTGTGTGTGTGTGTGTGTGTGTGTGTGTGTGTAAGGTCAAAGGAGATCTATGTGGTAGCAAGGTCAAAGGAGATATACAACACAACAAGGTGAAAGATCAGGTGAGATCTACTTGGAGTACATTGAGTACTTGGTGGACTGGAAGTAGGCAACAATGGTGAAAATTGGTTGTCACTTACTGGTGGTACTGGCAGTATTGTTACTGACTGGTTGAGTGAACAACTCTGTGTTTGAGTTATTTGTTGTGACTGTAATTGAGAGAGTGAACTCTTGAGGGAAGATTACTGGTATGCCCTAGAGGTGTGGGAAGCCCTAGAGGTGTGGGAAGAAGAGTGTGGCACTTCTTCATTGTATTTCCTTCTAGATGAGTATTAATATAAGATTGTATTGTCTCTCATATTCTGTGTTATTTCTGAATTCTAGTTACTTGTTAATTTTGGTTTAATTTCATGTTTAGTTGCTTATACAAAGGTAATCATGTGTTCTCTTATGGAGTGGTAGATCCTAACAAGTGGTATCAGAGCTTGTTTCAGAGATTGTTTCACTAACACCTTAGTATCAGAGCTATGTGTAGATCCTGACACTTGGGTGTGTACAACACACCATACCTTTGCTTGAGCCCACTTTGAGTGCTTTTTTTATGTATGACCTATAACCAAGATCATGTTAAAATATAAATTGGTGCATATAATCTGAAATTTGAAATAATTTAAATCCTAATAAATAAAGAGAACAAGAAAGGAGTACACCTATGTGTCAATGCAACCATGTTACTTCTTGATGCATTAATTTAGTAAAGATGCTTCCTTATGAAACATTAGATATGGAAGATGTTCTACCTTAGAGATTTAAAATAGGGATATTAGAAGGTATTATGCCCCCAACTATTACAAGGATGATTTGTGGTATGACCATTGAGATCATTATATATGAATTGCACAACTCGTGTGTGAATATATATAATCTGGTGAGGGTGAGTGATTTAATCAACTCATCCTATAAATCTGGTGAGATTAGATGATTTAATCACTCTAACATATAAATATGGTGAGTTTGAAATATTTAATCACTTCAACCTATAATATGAATAAACTATTGCAATAAAAAAGACATGACAACAATACATCCTAATGTAATCAATGTATCCTGATGATTACTATAATTGGTAAATATTTCAATTTTTGGTGCAATAACATGGAGTATACACCTATAATATGTCTGAACTATAATATATGTGTCATAAATCTTAAAAATTGTGTTTCAAATCTTTACAAAATTGTTACAATGCATAGGATTATGACTCAAGTGTATATTTGAATCATGAAACTAAACAAGAGATTATGCAAGTGTGGAGATCATCTTTATGACATGTCCCCATTAAAATATTGATATAATGAGTAATTTTGTATGTGTGAATATCATGCCTTTGTGATATTACCCAACATAAATATGGAGATATTGATAAAGTGTGTAAGTGTGTAATTCATGTCTTTGTGACATATCCCCATTGAAATCTATAAATTATGAAAATGTGGAAGTCGTGCTTCTATAACATGCCCCCACTGATATGTTCCACTTTTGAGGTGAGGGAAATAAATTCTAGAATTTATTTTACCTCAAAATCATAAGGTAGATATATAATCTATGTATGAATCATGTAGCATATATGGATAAAATGTTGAAGTAGATATATCAATGAAGCTCACAGTCTATGATTACATCAAGTCTTAGGATGTATGATATATATCATGGAAATGTCTAGAGAGTAACATTACAAGTTTAGAAAATAATAATGAACACACATAAGAGAATTTAATGTAACACAAAATAATGGTCCAAGGATACCTCATATAAGGGGAATATTTAGGTGAATAATCAAAATGGATGACATATTTAAATGCCCAATCATAGAAACAACATATTCAAATGTCCAAAGAACATACAATGGAACATAAGCCAATAAAAAAGGAACATATTCAAATTTTCCACAAGAAAGACAATAACAAGCAATGTAATACACTCAAGGAAGTGACAATGTAAATAAATGAAGTATAAGCAACTAGCATTATCATATTATACCAATACCTACATATGTGTGTTATAAAAAAATGTTATGTAACCTAGCAGATCAAGTACACTGTGAAAGATATGAGCATGGATATATCCATGTGTAAGGGTTAGTATATAATCCCAAACATGATAATGTATAAATGATCATAATGGATATGTAACATGTATCAATTGTTATCAAAGAAGCATATTCCCCTAACGTACTACATGATACAAGCAGATGAAAGGTCCAACATCTGGAAGTGAATAAATCATGTGTCTAGGTATGCCTATATCATACATAAATAGGTTTGAAACATATGCATATATTGGAATGAAATTACATGTTATCTAGTAACATATAACAAATAACATAGATGCCAAGGAGCTAATAAATATGGGAATGTTGACTATTTTTATATATTTTTTGAATTTTTTCTAATGCTTTTGTATTTTATTGAATATTTGATTTTTTTTTATATTTTTAGGATATTTTGGAAAGAAAATTCTATCCTATGGTCCCATCCAAGGGATACACATAGGTAGATCCAAACTTGTAATATGATATATCAAATTGGTTGTACTAACAATGAACATGCATAGGTGTCATATTTGGATTTGTAGAATTTGTGGTATTTTGTGTACGTATAATAGGAATTTGTGGAACACATATTTGAGTTTTCTATGGTTATTTTGGAGTAGTTATAACTAGAACATGTTTAGTTGCTTGAGGTATCTGATTATATTATGTAGGAGTAGATGAAAATTATGTGGAATCCATTGTGTATCTCTAGTGCAAAGGCCTCTCAAATATGGGCCACCTATGAATATTACATGTTGCTTAAACTTTCATAAAAATTAACTTTAGCATGTTTGATAATTAACTATATTGGAATAAACTTCTCTTATTCAAGTGGATGTTCATATGGAATTCTAGAAACTATGACTACCCTATTTGTATGAATGTATTTAATACACCCATACAATGTGGAAGATAATGCATAGAGTTTATGTATCCATGGTCATCCCAATAAAATAAAAAAGACTCATGTATATGATATAATTGAAAAGGTGATAAACCAATGTGCTGGACCAACCTATAAAGGTAAATTAATCTCACCAATGATGTGTTATGATGTCCCATCTAATGCTTTCATGGTTTTGCTCAAAGTGTATAAATATTCATGTATATATCCATAATGTGTAAGAAATTTCATAGTACATATTTTATAACTATCACCATTATCAATCTTAACACTATGTATAGGCTCACAATTAAGTTATGTGCAAATAGATAATGAATGAAGATCTTAGTCATCATCCACTATTACATTGTCATCAAATGTAATAGAATGTCTTTGAACCATAGGAGGTATTATGTGTATATATGTATGCCAATAATTCCATATAATGGGTACCCATAATGTGATGGAAGAGAATGTGAATTGTATGCCATTTGCACTTCTAGATATTTCTTAGAATGATATTGTAAAGGAATATTAAATATTTTTTGATTTTGGTGATAACTGGGTTGTGAACCTGAATCCTTTGGAGGATAATTAAAGGTAATATTTTTGTCATAAATAAGGTCTTGGATCTTATGTTTCAAAGTATATCATTTGTTCATAGAATAACCATGGCTTTGATGATAGCCATAATATGCATTGGCATCATATGCCTTAGGTAGAGGTTGACTCATAACATATTTTTTAAGCTTGAGTTTTGTTATTAAAATTTGTACTTAGAAATGTATGTGGGATTTAGCATAGATTTTGAGGTAAATGGTCTCATAGGGACATTGTCATATCTTTAGTTAAATATGGTATTAATTTTTTTACTTTTATATATTTTAGTAACTCACCCATGAGCATTTCAAAAATGAAATAATGTTCTTATAGGGTTCAAAATTACATTTGAGTTACCTTTAAGAGCTTCAGGGCACACACTTTTGTATCCACAAATGTATGCATTTAATTTGATATGAATGCATGAACACATCAAAATTTGTCATTATGTATACACCTGAAAGTGACCCCTAGGAATTTATTAGTTTTAAAATTCCATTTTTATAGAATAATTGTGTACTTATCAATTATTGGTTTAAATTAATGTTATTCATAAAACTATTGAATTATTGTGGTATTTTCCCTTCTTCTAGCCTACCCCATCTCTTCTTTTATCTCATCTCTCCCTTTCTATTTTTTTGTCTCCTATTAGGATTATATTGTATGATGGGTTTTATAGAACCAAATTGTATGGTCATGTGCATGTTAGAACTAAATTGTATGATCATGTGTATTCCAGAACCTTACTACATGGTCATAATATTATGTGTTGTGGTATTCTTTAGCTTATGTAGATGTGAACATTGATTATAAAAATTGAAGTCATTTTAATGATGGTTCCTAAAAGAGGAACTCAATGGATAAGACAAGGTCCTTCATCCACCACAAGTTTATAGGGTTCACGATAGCTTACCTAAAAACCTTTATTTTTATTGTCAAATTTTGATGAGTGTATCTAAATATATAGATATTTAAAATACTTTTCTAAACCCTCCTTTTAACTTTATTACTCTAATTTTATAAAATTAATTAAATAAAATATATTATTATCATCTATTTTAGATATAATTAAATATTTATAGATATGTGTGTTATAATTTGATGAAATCCATTTATCTAAATTACACATACATGTATTTTTAGTTTGATCTTTGATTTATGTATACTTCAATATTTCTATTCTTTTATGTATAGTATTTATTTGGTAGCTTTCATTATATCCATTTTTCAATATAAACTTAACATTATTATATTATTTAAGGTAAGTTATATTATTTTCAAATTCTCTATCAGTCACTTTTCCCTACCCAATCTTGGTGTGACATATTTCAAATGTAAAATTTTGCATTTAGTTTGGTAAAAAATGAAATTTATTTTATTTTTAAAAAGATGTCAATCTTATACTTTATTGTTTTAAAAAAATATTATCCTTACCATGCAGCCCTAGCCCCATTTTTAGTTAGTGAAAATAACTTATTTTTTTAATTTCCTGCCATTTGAAATGTAGAATGGAATCAGATCTTCCTTAAAGGTTAACTTTGTTTTTTTATTTTTCCAATCAATATAATCCATGTGGATTTTTTTTTTGATTAGGATTATAGTTTGAGTTTAAAATATTGAAATAAAAGTATCATGAGTTAGTATATATTTTTATTTTTGGATTTCTTACACCGCATCATGTACCATACCATTAATAGGTTTTTCAGGTGACAAGACAAATGTTGTCTGTCGATTCCATCATCAATATTGCATAGTTAATGATTTTTATACCTCAATTTTACCCTTTAAATCTTGGACTTCTATGGTTGTTTCATTCAGGTAATAAAAATAAACCTAACCCATTTCATTAATTCTCTACTAGAGTTTCAAATCTATTTCTAAACTAATCTAGGGCATCATAATATTTGAGAATTTTTCAAGTAAAAATAGATCTAGAATTATTCATAATTTTTAATCTAGTTCCCTATGATTTCATTTTTAATATGTATTAGTGATGGGTATGGATTCAATTTTTGGCTTTGTTTTATTTATGTCTCACCTAGGAAGATAAATTAGATGATAATATTCAAATAACATTGGACTAGAGATTTTCTAAGTGTTGGAGATTTATTGAATGATTACTTATTTTGGATTAATTTACTTGAGACATTTTTTATTTTAGTATTTATAAATTAAAATTTATAGTTGATTAAGAATTCATTGAGAGTTATGGGGTTCAATGTTTTAAGTTGACAAGATTCCCATGCTTCATCTACTTTTTTAGTTTTATGGTTGCAGTGCGTATTTGTTACTATTTAGGGTTTCAAAGTGTTAATACTATCTCTATTTTTAAAGAGATGATGTGGTTATTTTTTTAATTTTAAAAGTGTGTTATCTTCTTTTTATAGGTTTGTTGGTGGTTTAGTATTAGTTTTGTTGAAAAATTAGGTTTTTTCCTCTATTATTGCATGGAAAATTTTACTAGTGTAAAATTTATAATCCAAGAGAAAATTAAACCCTTAGTCCAAAAGGGGAATAAGATGGGGTTTTTCTTGGAGGAACCACTCCATTAGCCATGATGCTAGTCACTCAACAAGGTTGAATAATATTATTATTTCTAAGAATATGAAGTAAAATATAAAGATAATTCATCCCCTAATACCAACTGTTATAGAAATAGTAAGGATTCTTTTACAGAAGATGAGTGTTATGAAAATGATTGGAGAGCTAATTTAATGGCAATGATTTATATTTGTGTTATAGGATCTATAGACCCCAATCTCAAATCTCTTTTTCTTTTCTATGATGTAAATATTTTGTATCATGTTTATTTATTTTGTTTTAGAACCAAGTAAAACCTTAAATTTACATGTGAAACTATTAAATATAAAATTTATAACCACAAATATCCAATTAATGTGTTGACGATAGAAATTATACCATCAATGAATTAACCATTTTGCCTATCATGATGGTCAAGGTAGAATCGTACCAAGTCTAATCATGGGGTTCTAGAGGTTCAACTACGATCCTAAAGATGCAAGAATTTTTTTATAAATTCTAGGAAATAATCAATAAATCATCAAATATAACATATTCCATTATAACATTCAAAAATCCTCTTTATCAAATCATGAATCAATTTAAATAAGAATCTATAATCTATTCTATCTGACAGAGAAGACCTATGGATTAGATAATCTCTTGAAGAATAGAAACATGATTCAATAAGTATATATCCAAGTAATATCTTACTTCTTGCTTCAATATTCTCTGAGTTAACTTCAAAAGACAACCAAAAATAGAAGAGACAAATTTTAAGAAAAGATAAAAGATAAAGTATTCAATCACGTAAACAAGAGACAGAGAGATTAAAAAACTAAGTAAAGAAAATCAAATAACTAAACTAAGAAAAGGACAACAAACTACTTAAGAAATTAAGTCTAAACTAAATCAACCTATTCTAATCGAAAGACAAACTTAAGATAAAATCTAAGGATTAAAAATGATCAAATAAATAGTCTAAAACTAAGCCTAAATAGAAATTAATCTAACAATTAATAAAACAACTATCAACTAGCAAGTAATGAATTTAAACTAAACATAGAAAGACTATAAATCAAAAAACTTAAATGATTTTAGAAGCTAATTAAGATTAAACACTAAAAGGATTTAAATTCTAAAAAAGAAAAAGAAAAAGAAAGAATTAATCAAGAAATATCTATTACTATCCAATTTAAATAAATAAAAAGAATTAATCTAAAGAAATAATAAAAGAACTAAAACAAAAATGAAAATGAAAACAACTAAGAAACAAACATAAAACTAGAAAGATAAGATTATATTAAAATTTGAGTCAAAATATAATACAACAAAGCATGTGAGTCTCAAAGGAGATTTATCTTAGTAGAAAGAGATATTTTATTAATAAAATACATCTTTCTTTAAAATAACTTGAGTGACAACTTTATCATCAAAATAGATCAATGAAATGTCATAAAATAACAAAGTGTTCATCATTATTTAGGTTGAATACTTGGAATCTACATATAGGACTACAAATAGAAATAATTTAAAGATGTTAACCTTGGTAGTCTTTATATAATCTTTCATAAATTATAATATAAAATTGGATATACCTGTGTTTCCTAAGTAATTACTCAATCATCAGATAAAGTACCATTGGGCCCATTTGCAAAATTTTTACTATCTTAGAGAAGTTACATAGAAATAAGAGAGATGAATGATTGACTTCATAAAATCATATAAGTCTTTAATACTTGTTTTTCTTCTATCATAAAATGAGCCCTTAATCTCCTTAAAATACCTTCAAACTTAGTTTCAAAATAAGTTATAACTAACTTTAGTTAGTTATTAGTTTATGCTAACTAATCAAAAAAATTTAAATTCAATTCATTATAAATAATTATTTGTTAAGGACATGTTTAATTAAGACTAAAAAGTCTTAATTGATCAAGCTATTTAAATATAGATCATGGGTACTAATCCAAATGGGTGGGACCCTCATCAAATAACAATATAATGGAATACATATTTCAACTATAAGATAGATAAATCAATGATTAATAAAATTCTATTTATACTATACCATAATGCATGTCAAAAATAACTTAAGCATATATTTTATATCAAAATAAGTTTACTACATTCCCAAAAATATTATCATCAAAACTATCAAAATCTAAATTTCAAATATCTAACTGAAAGTGAAAAGATCTATCATGTAAGAGTTCAACTGAAAATAAATTTTAACCCCTAGAGGTCCAATAATCATCTAAGTCTAAAATTACTTCAATCATAGAATTATTTTGTGCATTAAGATACACATTATATTCCATCTCTATAGTAGGAAACTGCACTAACCTTGTCTCAGAGTCACTTGTGCTATCATCAACCTCCAACTTAGTTCTTTTTAACATTCTGGCCTCTATACGAGTATCATGTTTAGTTTCACTTTCAACTCTTTTTCTTATAATTTTTTTCTCTATAGTGGAAGGGGGACTGTCCATTATCTTTCTTCTACCAACATGACCATGTACTCCCAAATTTAACCTTTTAGATCCAAAGACAAGCTCATTATGAGAATAAGTCAGGCCTAACACTTTACCTTTTATAATAGGCTATCGGTGAGAAGGTGAATGTTCATTCAATGGAATGGCTAAATTTATATAATTTTTAGCATGGACTATCTCAATTTCAAACTGTGTGGCCTGATTAACAAGATTAAGTTCAATAGCTAGCTGAATTTTTTAAGGGGACTGAATTGAAAGATGTTATGGATTATTTACTAATTGGTAGGAGAAACTACTCTGTGAAGGGGTTTAGGCTCCTAATCTACATCCATACAAACCCCTATTCCCTCTATATCCTCTTTTAACTAGATTAAAGGAAATTTGTTAAATATATTCTAGAATTAAGGAACTAAGCCATCAAAATGTATAGACATTCTAGTCCCTCTATTGAATCTAGGACCAAATCTTATTGCACAAAAACCCCCTCTAGGAAAGTTCTTATTAGGATTAGGTTGATTCACATCACTACCACAATTATTTTCCTAAATATTGTCATCACTACTGGTAGCTGACCTAGGATGGTCCCACCTAGACATTATGAAAAAATCTAAAATATAACAATTATATGAATGAGAATCAACAAATATTAAAAAAACAAGACTGAATATCCCATATACTATTGATTCTCAACAAACTACACTAAATTGACTTCACATACTGAAAATAACCTAACTATATCAAAATAACATTATTTTATATCACAAATTCTTGATAAATTCATGAATTTCTTATCTTCATTGAATCAATCTAAAACTGAACCATTTCAAAAATGAAGATACAAAATTTACAACATATTAATTTTGAATTAAAGCATTAAATAATATCTGAAACCATCACCATTTATTCCAATATAATGTCCTTATATAAATTTATAAATGATAAGTAACTGATCTATCAAGGAATTATAACTTTGATATCCAAATTTAAATTAAAATCCATGAATTCAATTCTGAGATGAAAATGTAATAAAAACTTCATATTTTATCCAATCCTCTTTAAAGTCAACCTTATGACTGAAACTAATAAATAAGGTTTGAGAACATAGAACATCTATTTATATATTTTTCAACTTTTGATATATTTCCACAAAATAGCTAACTTCATCTATTCAAAATTTACCTATATTATACCCATTTTTATCTTTTTGAACATTCAAAAATTGGCATCTAAGAAACTAAAACTTGGATTTCCTCATAAACAACCAACACCTGAATGAAGTCAAAAAACTTTCAAGGAAAATCATTGTATATTTAATCAATGACTTATGCATAAATACTTAGAATAATAACCTTTATTTATGCTACACCAAAACCCTAATATGACTATATACTGTAACTCATTTGATATTCTGAGTGTATGCACTAGCTAATTCATTAGTTTTTAGAAAAACATAGAAACTATCATACTTCTTTCACATTAAAACACTGATATCATTTTATCATGCATGTAAATTTACTAAAACTAAATCAAACTGCATGTATCATATGCACAAATTAATAAGTCTATTTACCTCACTGAAAACAAAACCCCTTGTTTAAAGGCATTCTAAAATACCCACTTCGAATATCTTATCAGAATATTCACATTAAATCAGATTAGAAAATGTAAAAACTTATATTTTGAGAAAGTTGTCCATAACCTTCCAAATTTTGACTCAACTTAGGGAAGACACCAACAGAAACATTTTCAACATCAAAATCAAACATTCTAACACTTCTCAATTTTTTTAATACACTTGCATCACAACCCTTCCAATATTCTAGATAAACATATAGAAACAAAAAGAAACTAAAACCCTAAGATTTGAACAAACCACTAACCAGACACTTTAGAAATAATGATAGAATCTCAAAATATGTTTGGAAGAGTGAAGGCCCATATTCAAAGAAATGTGTCAATGATTTCTATCATGTAACAGCCTTGATTTAATATTTGAAATAAATGAAACCAAAAACACCAACTATGTATTAAAACACCAAATGATAAGCAATTGATCTATCAAGAAATTATAACTTCAATATCCAAATTTAGATTAAAATCCATGACTTCAATTCTGAGATGCAAACTTAACAAAAACTTCATATTTTATCCAATCTTATTTAAAGTCAACATTATGATTGAAACTGATAAATGATGGTTGAGAACATAGAACATCTATTTATATATTTTTTTAACTTTTGATATATTTCCACAAAATATTTGACTTCATCTCTTCAAAAGTTACCTATATTACACCCATTTATATCTTTTTGAAGAATCAGAAACTACCATCTAAGAAACTAAAACTTGGATTTCTTGAAAAACAACCAACACCTGAATGAAGTCAAAAAGCTTTCCATGAAAATCATGGTATATTTAATCAATGACTTATGCATAAATACTTAGAATAAAAAACTTTATTTATGCTACACCAAAACCCTAATATGATTATATAATGTAACTCATTTGATATTCTGAGTGTATGCACTAGTTAATTCATTAGTTAAAAAAAGCATGCCAACTATCACACTGCTTTCACATTGAAACACTGATATCATTTTATAATGCATGTAAATTTACTAAAACTAAATCAGACTGCATGTATCATATGCACAAATTACTAAGTCTATTTACCTCACTAAAAATAAAACTCCTTGTTCAAAGGCATTCCAAAATACCCACTTTGAATATCTTAGCAAAATATTCATATTAAATAGATTAGAAAATGTAAAGACTTAGATTTTGAGAAAGTTGTCCATAACCTTCCAAATTTTGACACAACTTAGGGAAGACAACAACATAAACCTTTTCAACATCAACATCAAACATTCTAACACTTCTCAATTTTTTAATCCACATGCATCACAACCCTTCTAATATTCTATATATAAATATAGAAATAAAAATAATTTAAAACCCCAAGATTTGAACAAACCACTAACCAGACACTTTAGAAATAATGATAGAATCTCAAAATATGTTTGCAAGAGTGAAGGCCCATATTCAAAGAAATGTGGCAGTGATTTCTTTCATGTAACAACCTTGAATAAATATTTGAAATAAATGAAACTAAAAACACGAACTATGTATTAAATATTATACTCTTAATATTTTGAAATTTTGGTTTTGAATCAAACTACTTTCATAAACCAAAATATACCAAAATCAGAAACTGTTAACCACCACATTTCATGCATGAAATAGTTTTCAAGTCTAAAATTCATTTATTCTCTTAATCATCCATGCGCATTATAGACCATTAACTTTTTTAGACTTTAAAGTACATGCAAATGACTCATAAAATTATCTAACTCTTTTTTCATCATAAAACCATTGAAAACTAACTCAGAATTTCAACAAATGCCCATGCATAGCTTATTCTATTTATACAACTAAGGCATGAGTTTCTTCATAACACTAAAAATCTCATTAAAAATTACTATAAACAACTTCCAAATTTTCTCTAAGCTAAATGAAACATACCTAGTTATGCACTTTGAAGCTTTTATGCCTGATATCTTTGACAAATCCTTCATTTGCAACTCAAAACTTAATCAACTAGAGCTCCACTTCTGCAAGAAGCTTGTCAAAAAATGAATAAAAATAAATAAAATCAACACTCATATCCACCAACCCCCTTACCTTAACCAACTCAGTGAGGTGCCTGCTTCTCATTGGTTCATATTTACCAAATATGTACTTAGCAGTTTTGCTAAGTTATCTATTGGCACAACCAAGTTTAACCATCACTAACCCTTCACACTAAAAATTTTCCAACTTCCTATCTTTCAAGGAAAGACCATTTGCATTAATTTCCTTCTACCGCCATATCTCTATGATGATCTCAAATCATCAAAGATGTGTTTCACATTAAATATTCATGTCGATTCACCTTACACAATGGATCATGTTACTAATACAGCTCATCAAATCAATAAATACACTAACTATGATTTACAATCAATCTATCACCTTAGACTTAGGAAAATATTTATTCAAAATGAACACTTTTATTTTTCAAATTAATAGGCCTTAACATCATGACCCAAAGGATCTTAAACCATGTCTTTATAACTTAAGAATATTAATCCTAAGTAATCTAGTTATTAAAAAAAGAGATATCACCTTAGGTTTTTAGACTTAGGAAATTTTTATCATTAGTAACTTAACAATAAGGTATCACATTAAAATTTAGACCCTGATACCTCATTAATACTTTCATAAGTGACTGAATTCAAAAAATAAACCAACTTAATATGCCATTAATTAAAAAGTCCATTAGATGACAAAATCAAACTGAGCATTCAATCATATCTACATCTGAAAAGCAATTTCACAAAAAAATGCATTATATCTGTAACTTATTAGTTTCAAAACTATGATAATCATCATGAATTGTATTATCTATTTTGAACCAAGAATCATATTTCTCAATATGTTAAATTTGTCACATGATCAAACTAAAAGGATAACTCAAACAATAATGACAATGCATACTCAATAAAATCCAATATATGTACTGCCAATATTAAAAACATTCCCAACTGAAATTATTTCAAAGTCTACTTTAACTAAAAATTAAGATAAATGATTACATTTACAAATATATAAGCATATTTTATTCATTAATCCACCATGCTTTTTGAAACCACTTAGAAATATAAAAATAAATTCATCAACCAATTGTTATCATCTCATAATAAAAAATATGCATCTACAAGTACTATTAATTGACCAAGTCTCTGACATAGTTTTAGATTTCATGACTAGGTCATCTCTATGATAGAAAGTATTGAATTTTACAAAAATTTAAAGGGGTGTGAAAAATAGGCATAACACTAGCGACCTTGCTAGTTAGTTTTGTGTAATGAAATTGATTAGCAACAAATTACCTATTGATAAAGACATAATTTTGAGAGTGTGATTTAGAAAAATTATTTCTCAAGTAGCTAAGTATGAACTCATTTTAATAGTGAATTTTAGCAAGGAATGAATTGTTTGGCTAGCATGACATAAAGAAAGGGAATTGAATAACAGAGAAGTTTAGACTGGATGCATAATCTAATACAAATGCCTCAAGCACAAAATTTGAAAATAAAATAACACTTTAACAACCAAATATAACTCAACATGAATTACTCATTTATTATAGAAAACTAAATTTGTAAGTATAACTTATGAATATGAATGATACTTATAGTAAATTTGTATCTTCCTTGTACTCTTCCTTCATAATGTGACATTTATCCATTTACACCTTTCATTGATCATTTTGAAAGTAAAGTGCAACAATAAAAAATAACAAATCAAAATAAAAAACCAAATCAAAAGACAAGGAATTAAACAACAAACCAAAATAGAAAATGGAACAAACTAAAAAGAAACAAAGAAACAAAGCAAAAGAATAAACTAAAATGTAGCTAATCATTAAATAGTTTTAAATGATGGTTATTAACTGAGTAACACAACTAATTTCTTTCAAGATCTTTTAAATGAAAAGCATTATTTTCAATAATTATGGCAATTCTATAAGGTCCAAACTATAATGAATCAAACTTGTCTTATTTTTTAGGATCCTCATGGGCTTTATCTCAATATAAGACTAAATCACTAACATTAAACTTTTTGTTAAAAGCTTTTTTATCATTTTTTTTAAAAAAAAAATCTCTTTCTAATTTTTACAATCTTGTTGCTTTTGATTTGTCAAGAGCTACTAAGTCATGCAATATTTATTTAATTAAATTTATATCTTCAGCTACATATTTTAAGGTAGTTTTAGCTGAAGAAATATGAAGTTCTATCAACAAAGCAGCTTCAAAACCATATGTTAACATAAAAGGTGAATAACTAGTTTCTAGTTTAATGATAGTCCTATCATCCCATAAAGATTCATAAATTTTGAGATGCCAATTCCTTTTATTATCACAAACTAGTTTATTCATAATTGCAACCAGATTTTTATTTGTGAACTCAACTTGTCCATTTTATTGTGGATAATACTTAGATGAATATATAGAAATAATAGATTATTTTGATAAAAATTATATAAATTCATTTGAAACAAATTAATGTCTATTATTTTAAATAATCTTGTATGGAACTCAAAATTTAGAAAAAAAATGATTTTTAAAAAAGAGATCACCTCACTTGTTACTAGACTCTTAAGTTCTTTGGCTTCACGTCACTTAGTGAAATAATTATGGCTGTTAAAATATATCTATGACCTATAGATGAAGGTGGATAAATATTTAAAATAAAATTCAATGTGCCATTTTGTAAAAGTTTGTTTTAATAATAATAGGATTTAAAGGCATTACAGGTAGTTTATCTCTTACAATAAATAATTGACAAGGTATATAAGAACAAACTTAAAAGCATCCTGAAACAGAGCAGGCCAATAATAACCTACTCTTAAAATATTACAAGTAGTTGTTTTCACAACATACTTTCCACCACATTTTCCTTTATTACAAACTTTAAGAACCTTTTGTGTCTGATCATGAGTAAGACATATCAACAAAACTCCATCTCTATTATGATAAAATAAAAAAAAAATTAAGAAGCAAAAATTTAACACTTTTAGTCTTAAGACATGTCTTTGGTTTTTATCTCAGTTATTAAGACAATCCTAATTTTGAAAATGATAAACTAATCCATGGTACCTTTCATATTTATCTAATAAACAATCCCATTCATTCAATTCAAGACCAAACTTTATTTTTTTAGAAAAATTAGTAGCCTTCATGGTCTTTAAATGCGGTTTTATTTTTAAGTTTTCATCAACTGACAAAACTAAGACATTAATGTCTGAAGAATCATTTTCCACTAAGTGTTTTTCCAATTCATTAACTTTAATTGATTTAAAAGTTTTGAATTCAAAATCAAACTCTTGAATGTGTAAAATCCACATAGCGAGCCTTCCCTGAATGATCGGTTGTTTTAAAAGATTAGGAAAAACATGTACATTAGATCACACAAAAACTTTATTTCCCATTAATAAATATAAAAATTTAATTAAAGATGAAATTAATGAGAAAATAAATTTTTCAATAAGTGGTTACCTAGATTATGCATCTTTTTATAACTTGAATCATATAACCAATTGGTTTTTCTTCATTATTTTCAAATTCTTGAGTTATTATAGCTTTAATAGCTCTTTATGTAGCATTAACATAAAGAATGAATGATTTATTCAAATCAAGTTTAGTAAGAACAAGATCACTTGCAATGGCATCTTTAACATAATTAAAGGCTAATTCAGTACCTTCATCTCAATTATATATTTCATCTTTCTTAAGCAACAATTGTAAAGGATTAAACTTATTAGGAAAAATTGAAATAAATTTTCTAAACAAAATTATCTTACTAAAGAGATATCTTAAACTAAATTGATCCTTGGGAAGGGGTAGTTCCTTAATAGTATTAACACATTCAGGGTCAATTAAAATACCATATTTTAAAATAATGTGTCCTAACAACTTACCTTTAGTCACACCAAAAATTGACTTCTTCAAATTCAAATAAATGCCAAATTTTGTACATCTAGTGAATACTTCACAAAGATGGTCTAAATAATTTTTCATATTCTTAGAATGAATGGTGAGATCATCTAAATAAACCTAAGTAATAATACCAATCAAATCATCAAAATTAACATGCATAACAATTTGAAAAGTAGCTCCTACATTCATCAATCTGAAATGTATTTTATTATAAGTGAAAGTACCTCTATAAGTAGTAAAAGTAGTTTTCTATCTATTTTCAGGATTCACAAAAATCTGATTATCATCAAAAAATCCATCCAATAAAGACATATTTTTTTATCCTACAACCTATTGCAAAATCTGATCTATGTTTGGTAGAAGAAAATTGTCTTTAATATTAGCTTTATTTAGATCTCTAAAATCAACACACAATCTATTATCACCATTTTTATTGCTAACTAGAACTAGACTATCTAACCATTTTGAATATGTTACAGGAAAAATGACACCAACATCAATCATTTTATCTAGATTTTTGTTAATGGTGTCTTCTAATAAAGGGTTGATTTTTCATATTTTTTACCTAACAGGTTTGATACTAGGATTAATAGGTATGTCATGTTTAACAATTTTAGTTTTATACCTTTTGAGATATTTATATGATTAGGAAAAAACATCAATGAACTCTTTAAACAATTTAATGAATTTAACTTTCTCATTAGTAGTATCCTAAACTTTTAAATAGACATATTTTGGATCTTTTTCAGTGCCTAAATTTATAAAAGTGGTCTCACCTATGATTCTCTTTGATGGCTCTTCTGTTCTAAAGATTTTATATTAATCATTGGGTATGAACATAGATTCTAAACTCACCAAACTATTAGTTAAATTTTTAGCACTTAATTGTAAATAATCTTTATAATTTAGTACATAGTCATCATGATCAAAATAATTACCTTTAATCAATGAATCTATATATTTATCAAAACTAAAAATAAGCCAAATATCTTTAAAATTGAGAATCTTAGGATGAAAAACTTTAGTAAAAAAAGTATGTAGTAGGTTCAATCTCATGTAGAGTTGGATTAGAGGCATAAACAACAAATTTATCAACTCAAATATTGAATTCTCTAAGAATATGTGTAATGTTAAAAGCTTTGAAATGCATAAGTAATGAACAAAGATTTTGTGTGTAATAGTGTAAATGAGTTTGATTAGTTTTATATATCTTACAAACTTTTCTAACAACTCTGAATCTCCAAAAAAAATTAAATTTTTAGTTCTATGGCCTTTTCTAATCTCAAACATAATGCTTCAAATTATAATGTATTATTAATATTTTCAAAAGATAATTTGAAGGTATATCAAAAAAAATTACCTATAGCAAAAATCAGACAAATTCTATCACCATTATCTTGTTGAGAACAAGTTCCATCAAAGTAAAGTGACCATAAAATATTTTTTTCAAATATTTTTTCATGTTTATTTTTTGGTTCATCTAAATTCAACAATTCATAAATCCCAATTACAATTTCAATGTAAGAAATATTAGAAAAAAAATGTGACTCGATAGGTGTACCATAAAAATCCACTCCTTTTATGAAATCAATTTTATTATTAATAGGAATTCATGTTATATCTTTCTCAACAAAATTCCCAGTTGTTTTAGACCAATCCCTTCGTAGTAGAATTACATAATTACTATAAATATCTAACACTTGAATATTAGTCATGCATATAATCCATTCATCTTATGTAATTGTAATGACTATGCCATGAAATTTACCATAACTCTTAATTTGTCTAGAATCAAACCCAATAAACTTCTTACTATCTGCTTCATAGGATATACTTAATTGATCGACAATGGATTTAGGCATAGTATTCTTTAAGGCACCTATATCTAAGATACAATTAAGAATTATTTTATTATAAATCTTAATTGTAACATAGAAATGAGGAATGTAACCTGCAAGAGGATCAAAATATTAAGCATAAATATGTTCATTACTACTTTCTTCTTGCAAACCTACATTAGCTCTAGGATTTTTAATAGTCTCATTAATCTTACCAAGATGCCCTAGAAGACTAGTTGCTTGAAGTAAAGAGATTTTAACCTTAATTATTGACAAATCATCAATAATGTTATAAGTTTTAGCATAAGTTTTTCCAAAAAATTTAGGCTTATAATGTTGATATTGATTGCTATTATAACTAGTTAAAAAAGGAATATTTTGTGTGATATTATCATTTAAATTATTATATTTATTCTAAACTATTTTTCCTTTAACATCAGAAGAAGATTTATCATTTTTTGTTTTATTTTTTTGATGGGAAATATAATATTTAATCCTAGTATTTATAGCATAAGCATTCTCATTTTCTGATGGATCGTCAAGAGTGTTTATATTATACACTAGATCTTTAGATATTTCATCTTTTTCATGAATGTTTTTTTAACTTAAAAACAAGACATGTATCTGGATTGTGATCTAGTTCAAAAAAATTATAGTAATAAGTAATATCATCATTTTTATCTTCTTTAATGTTTTTATTTGAGGAAGAAGGTTTATCATTAATTTATATTTTAATAATAATCAATTCATTGCCTAAACTTTGTATGGCCTTTAAAATTTTTAAATTATCTGAATTTAAGTCTATGGATGATATATCTTTAAAACCAATGTATATAAGCTTATTTTCATATTCAATGTAAAATCTTAAAGTTTCATTATATTCTATAATATTTTTATCTTCTAAAACCATTTTATAATTTAAAGGTAAAACATTGTAAAAATAAAGTTTGGATAAAATTTTAGAAGGTCTAAGATCACATGAGATCTTTTGATGTAACTCAGTGAACCTAGCAATCAAATGATAAATGGTCTCACCTAGATCAATGAAAAAAATTACAAGATCATTGACTAGATCAAAATCTTATTTAGCTTTTCCAAAGGATAACTCTATCCAATATTCAACATATCTCCAAATGTCAGTAACCTTAACAGGCAAAGTAAAAAATGCATGATAAGGTTTTCTTTCTAATATTTTGGCAAAAAATCTAAAGAAAATATTTTCATTAGTTATTCCAAGAGTAGCACAAACTAATCTGAAAGCTTCTAAGTGGTCTTCCCAAGATTCTTTAACAACACCAAAAAGCATTAGTATATTCAATCCTTTAAGATAAGGTAACTTACCAGGATGATTCTTAATATTAATGGATTAACATAAATCCATGGTGATACAGCTATCTAATATTCTTCTTGAGTATCTACTTCATCTTCACCTTTAGTGAGATCATCTTGCTCTCTATTATTTTTAGCCTATGAATAAAATCATGTAACCTCCATTTTAATTTTAGTTGTTCCCCCATTAGTTGATCTCCCATTAGAATCTTCAAGAATTTCTACTTGAACCAATTGATCATTTTAAACTTGAGGTACTTTATCTAATTGCAAATTCGTAACATCATTTTCAGTAGGCAAAATAGAATCATCCAACGGAAAAGAATCAGAGAGAAAACAAATTCTAGGCCTAGGATTAGCAATTAAAAATCTTGCTCTATCTTCATAAATTATTCTATTTAAATTCACAATATCTTGTTGAGTCTCATGTGTAAGATTTGAATACTAATCAATTTCAAATTCTATAATTTCTTCTTGGTTTATGACTTGAATGATTTGATGAATATTTTTAGGATGATTATACTATGCATAACATGTTATATTAAAAGTAACATCAACTTGATCATCCTTAGTATCAATCATAGGTTGAATAATAGGAAGTTTTTGACCTCCAAGTACCATTATTAAGAAGAAAATAAAACTTAAAACAAATCTAATTTTTGAATGAATCTTCCTTAGCGATGTCACCAAATTTATTGATGATGAAAATTGTACATCCAATGAATCAACCCTTTTGCCTATCATGAAGGTCAAGCCGGAATTATACTAGTCTAATCATGTGGTTCTAAAAATTCAACTACGATGATAAAGATGCAAGGTTTTTTTAATAAATTATGGAAAATAATCAATAAGTCATCAAATATAACATATTCTATTATAACATTCAAAAATTCACTTTATCAAATCATGAATCAGTTTAAATAAAAATCTATAATCTATTATATCCGATAGAGAAGACCTTTGAATCAAATAATCTTTTAAAGAATAAAAACTTAATTTAGAAAGTATATATTCAAGTAATATCTTGTTTCTTGCTAAAATATTCTCTAGATTAACTTCAAAAGATAACTAGAAATAGAAGAGATAGATTTTAAGAAAAAAAAAAAAAGTATTCAATCACATAAACAAAAGAGAGAGAAAACAAACCAATTAAAGAAAACTAAAAAAATAAACTAAGAAAAGGACAAAAAACTACTCAAGCAATTAAGACTAAACTAAAGCAACCTATTCTAATCGAAAGACAAACTTAAGATAAAATATAAGGATTAAAATTTGATCAAATAAATAACCTAAAACTAAGCCTAAATATAAATAAATCTAACAACTAATAAAGTAATTATCAACTAACAAGCGGAGAATTTAAACTAAATATAAAAAGACTATTAATAAAAAAACTTAAACGAGTTTAGAAGCTAATTAAGATTAAACACTAAAAGGATTTAAATTTTAAAACAAAAATAAAATAAATAATTAATCAAGAAATATCTATTACTATCCAATTTAAATCAAGAAAAAGAATTAATCTAAAGAACTAATAAAAGAACTAGAATAAAAATGAAAATGAAAACTAATAAGAAACAAACATTAAACCAGAAAGATAAGATTATATTAAAGTTTCAGTCAAAATATAATACAAAAAAGCATGTGACTCTCAAAGGAGATTTATCTTAGTAGAAAGACATATTTTATTAATAAAAAACATCTTTCTTTAAAATAACTTGAGTGACAGCTTTACAATCAAAATAGATTAATAAAATGTCACAAAATAAGAAAGTGTTCATCATTATTTAAGTTGAATATTTGGAAGCTATACATAAGACTAAAAATAGAAATCATCAAAATATTTTAAACTTGGCAGTCTTTATATAATCTTTCATAAATTATAATATAAAATTGGATATACCTATGTTTCCTAAGTAATTACTCAATCATCAGATAAAGAACCATTGGTTCTATCTGCAAAAGTTTTACTATCTCAGATAAGTTGCATAGAAATAAGAGAGATGAATGATTGACTCCACAAAATCATATAAGTCTTTAATACCTATTCTTATTCTATCTTCAAATGAGCCCTTAATCTTCTTAAAATACCTTCAAACTTAGTTGTAAAATAAGTTGTAACTAACTTTAGTTAGTTACTAGTTTATTCTAACTAATCAACTTTTTTTTAAAAGTCAATTAATTATAAACAATTATTTGCTAAGGACATGTTTAATTAAAACTAAAAAGACTTAATTTATAATTAAATTTAAATATAGATCATGGGTACTAATCAAAATGGGTTAAAAACCTCATCAAATAATAATATAATAGAATACATATTTCAACTATAAGATATATAAATCAAGGATTAATAAAATTCTATTTATATTATACCATAATGCACATCAAAGATAAATTAAGAATATATATTTATATCAAAATAAGTCTACTACATTTATAAAATATTATCATCAAAACTATCAAAATCTAAATTTCAAATATTTACTTGAAAGTGAAAAGATCTGTCATGTGAGAGTTCAACTGAAAATAAATATTAACCCTTAGAGGTCCAATAATAATCTAAGTCAAAAATTACTTCAATCATAGGCTTATCTTGTGCATTAAGATACACATTATATTCCATCTCTGTAGTAGGAAACTACACTAACCTTGTCCTGGAGTCACTTGTGCTATCATCAACCTCCAACTTGATTCTTTTTAACATTCTGACCTCCATTAGAGTATCAAGTTTAGTTTCACTTTTAACCCTTTTTTATATAATTTTTTTCTCTGTAGTGGAAGGGGGAATGTCCATTGTCTTTCTTCTATCAGCATAACCATGTATTTCCAAATTTAACCTTTCATATCCCAAGACATGCTCATTATGAGAATAAGTCAGGCCTAACCATTTACCTTCTATAACATGTTCTCGGTAAAAAGGTGAAGGTTCATTTGATGGAATGGCCAAATTTACATAGTTTTTAGCATTGACTATCTCAATTTCAAACTGTGTAGTCTGATTAGCAGTTTTAAGCTCAATAGATAGGTGAATTCTTTCAAGGGATTGAATCAGAAGATGCTATGGATAATTTTCTAAGTGGTAAGAAAAATTTCACTATGAAGGGGTTCAAGCTCCAAATCTACATCCATACAAACCCCTATTCCCTCTATGGCCTCTACTAACCAGATTAAAGGGAATTTTTTTAAATACATTCTATAATTTAAGATCTAAGGCATAAAAATGTATGGACATCCTAGTCCCTCTATTGAATTTAGGACCAAATCATATTGCACAAAAACCCCCTCTAGGAAAGTTCCTATTAGGATTAGGTTGATTCACATCACTACCACAGTTATTTATCCAAATATTGTCATCACTACTGGTAGCTGACCCAAGATGGTCCCAACTGGACATTATGAAAAAATCTAAAATATAACAATCATATGATTGAAAATCAACAAATATTCAAAAAAAATAAGACTGAATATTTCATATATTGTCGCTTCTCAACAAACTACACTGAATTGACTTCACTTATTAAAAATAACCTAACTGTATCAAAATAAAATCATTTAATATCACAGATTCTTGATAAATTCATGAATTTCTTATCTTCATTGAATCAATATAAAACTACAACATTCTAGAATTGAAGATAAAAAATTTCCAATATATTAGTTTCAAATTAAGGCATCAAATAATATCTAAAACCATCACCATTTATTCCATTATAATGTCCTTATATAAATTTCCAAATGATAAGCAATTGATCTATCAAGAAATTATAACTTCGATATCTAAATTTAGATTAAAATCCATGACTTCAATTTTGAGATGCAAACATAACAAAAACATCATATTTTATCCAATCCTCTTTAAAGTCAACATTATGATTGAAACTGATAAGTGAGGCTTGAGAACATAGAACTTATATTTATATATTTTGTAACTTTTGATATATTACCACAAAATCATTAACTTCATCTCTTCAAAAGTTACCTATATTATACCCATTTATATGTTTTTGAACA
This sequence comes from Torreya grandis, assembly GCA_037957365.1. Classification (NCBI taxonomy): domain Eukaryota; kingdom Viridiplantae; phylum Streptophyta; class Pinopsida; order Cupressales; family Taxaceae; genus Torreya; species Torreya grandis. Next base: position 93,564 of record JARHVA010010385.1, on the reverse strand, counting down.
ATCAAAAACTTCCATCTAAGAAACTAAAACTTGGATTTATTGAAAAACAACCAACACCTGATGAAGTCAAAAATCTTTCCATGAAAATCAAGGTATATTTAATCAATGACTTATGCATAAATACTTAGAATAACAAACTTTATTTATGCTACACCAAAACCCTAATACGATTATATAATGTAACTCATTTGGTATTCTCAGTGTATGCACTAGCTAATTCATTAGTTTAAAAAAAACATGCAAACTATCACACTGCTTTCACATTGAAACACTAATATCATTTTATAATGCATGTAAATTTACTAAAACTAAATCAGACTGCATGTATCATATGCACAAATTAGTAAGTCTATTTACCTCACTAAAAATAAAACTCCTTGTTCAAATGCATTCCAAAATACCCACTTTGAATATATATTAACAGAATATTCATATTAAATAGATTAGAAAATATAAAGACTTAGATTTTGAGAAAGTTGTCCATAACCTTCCAAATTTTGACACAAATTAGGGAAGACACCAATAGAACCATTTTCAACATCAATATCAAACATTTTGACACTTCTCACTTTTTTTAATATGCATGCATCACAACCCTTCCAATATTATAGATATACATATAGAAATAAAAATAATTTAAAACCCTAAGATTTGAACAAACCACTAACTAGACACTTTAGAAATAATGATAGAATCTCAAAATATGTTTAAAAGAGTGAAGACCCATATTCAGAGAAATATGTCTATGATTTATTTCATGTAACAACCTTGAATAAACCTTTAAAAATAAATGAAACCCAAAACATCAACTATGTATTAGATATTATACTCTTTATATTTTTAAATTTAGATTTTGAATTGAACTACTTTCACAAACCAAAATATACCGAAACCAGAAATTGTTAACCACCAACATTCATTCAAGAAAGAGTTTTCATGTATGAAATTCATTTATTCTCTCAAACATACATGAACATAATAGACCATTAAATTTTTTATACTTTAAATTACATGCAAATGACTCATAAAATTATCTATCCAACTCCTATTTCATCATAAAACCAATGAAAACTAACTCAGAATTTCTATGAATGCCCATGCATAGATTATTCTTTTCATACAATTAAAGAATGAGTTTCTTCATAATACTAAAAATATCATTCAAAATTACTATGAACAACATCCAAATTTCCTCTAAGCTAAATGAAACATACCTAGTTATGCACCTTGAAGATTTTATGCCCAATATCTTCGATAAATTCTTCATTTGTAACTCAAAACATAAACAACCAGAGCTCCACTTCTATGAGAATCTTGTCAAAAAATGAATTAAAAAAAATAAAATCAACATTTATATCCACCAACCCCCTCACCATAACCAACTCAGTGAGGTGCCTACATTTAATTGATTCATATTTACCAAAGATGTACTTAGCAACTTTGCTAAGTTTTCTATTGGAACAACCAACTTCCCATCTTTCAAGGAAAGACCATTTGCATTAATTTCTTTCTAATGCCAAATCCCCATGATGATCTCAAAGCATCGAAGATGTGTTTCACATTAAACATTCATGTTGACTCACCTTACACGATGGATCATGTTGTCAATATAGCTCATCAAATAAATAAATGCACTAACTATGCTTTAAAATCAATCTATCACCTTAGACTTAGGTAAATACTTTTTCAAAATGAACACTTATATTTTTCAAATGCCTAAGCCTTGACATCGTGATCCAAAGGGTCTTAAACCATGTCTTTAGAACTTAGGAATATTAATCTAGTTATTCAAAAAAGAGATATCACCTTAGGTTTTTAGGCCTAGGAAAGTTTTATCATTAGTAACTTAACAATAGGGTATCACATTAAAATTTAATCCCTAATACTTTCATAAGTGACTAAGTTCAAAAAATAAACTAACGTAATATGCCATTAATTTAAAAGTCTATTAGATGAAAAAATCAAATTGAGCATTCAATTATATCTACATCTCAAAAGAAATTATGCATTATATCTATAACTTATTATTTTTAAAACTGTGATAATCATCATGAATTGCATTATCTATTCTGAACCAAGAATCACATTCCTCAATATGTCAAGTTTGTCAAATGATCAAACTAAAACAATAACCCAAATAATAATGACAATGTATACTCAATTAAATCGAATATATGTGTTGTCAATTTTGAAAACATTCCCAACTAAAATTGTTTCAAAATCTAATTTAACTAAAAATAAAGATAAATGATTACATTTACAAATATATAAGAATATTTTATTCATTAATCCACCATGATTTTTGAAACTACTTAGAAATATAAACATGAATTTATCAACCAATTATTATCATATCATAATAAAAAATATGCATCTAAAAATACTATTAATTGACCAAGTCTCTGACACAGTTTTAGATTTCATGACTATGTCATCTCTATGGTAGTAAGTATTGATTTTTGGACAAATTAAAATGGGTGTGAAAAATAGTCATAACAATAGTGACCTTGCTAGTTAGTTTTGTGTAATGAAATTGAATAGCAACAAATTACCTATTGATAAAGACATAACTTTGCGGAGTGTGGTTTAGGAAAATTAGTTCTCAAGTAGCTAAGTATGAACTATTTTTAATAGTGAATTCTAGTAAGGGATGAATTATTTGGCTAGCATGGCACAAAGAAAAGGAATTGAATAACATAGAAGTTTGGACTGGATGCATAATCTAATATAAATGCCTTAAGTAAAAAATATAAAAATGAAATAACATTTTAACAACCAAATATAACTCAACATGTTTTATTCAGTCATTACAAAAAATTAAATTTGTAAGAATAACTTCTAAAAATGAATGATACTTACAGCAAATTTACATCTTCCTTGTACTCTTCCTTCATAATGTGACATTTCTCCATTTACACCTTTCATTGATCATTTCAAAAGTAAATTACAACAATAACAAACAACATGCCAGAATAGAAAAGCAAATTGAAAGTCAAAGAATTGAACAACATACCAAAATAAAAAATGAAACAAATTAAAAAGAAATAAAGAAACAAAGCAAAAGAATAAACTAAAATGTAGCAAATCATGGAAAAAATTTAAATGATTTATTTTTAACTAAGTAATACAACTAGTTTACCTCAAGATCTTTTAAATAAAAATCATATTTTTAATAATTATGGCAATTATGTAAGGTCCAAACCATAATGAATCAAATTTATCATGTTTTTCAAGATCCTCGTGGGCTTTATCTCAATATAAGACTAAATTACCAACATTAAACTTTTTGTTAAAAACTTTTTTAAGTAAAAATTTCTTTAATTTGTGTTTAGCTCTTTTTAATTATTTTCAATGTTGTTGCTTTAGATTCATCAAGAGCTATTAAGTCGTAATATTTATTCAATTAAATTTTTATCTTCGACTACATATTATAAGGCAGTCTTAGCTGAAGAATTGTGTAGTTATATCGACAAAGTAGCTTCAAACCCATATGTTAACATAAAAGGTGAATAATTATTTTATACTTTAACGATAGTCCTATCATCCCATAAAACTTCAAAAAAATTGAGATGTCAATTATTTTTATTATCACAAACTAGTTTATTCATAATTGTAATCAGATTTTTATTTGTGAACTCAACTTGTCTATTTTCTTGTGGATAATACTTAGATGAATGAATATATATAATAGATTATTTTGATAAAAAATTTATAAATTTATTTGAAATAAATTGATGTTTTTTATTTTAAATAATCTTGTATGGAACTCCAAATTTAGAAAAAAATATGATTTTTTAAGAAAGAGATCATTTCACCTGTTACTGAACTCTTTTATTCTTTGGCTTCAGGCCACTTAGTAAAATAATTTTGGCTATTAAAATATATCTATGAACTACAGATGAAGGTGGGTCAATATATAAAATAAAATTAAATACCCCATTTTGTAAAAGGTTTTTTAGGAATAATAGGATTTAAAGGCATTGCAGGTAGTTAATCTCTTCCAACAAATAATTGATAAGATATACAACAAAAAACTTATAAACAACCTGAAACAAAGTAGGTCAATAATAACCTACTCTTAAAATATTATAATTAGTTGTTTTCACAAAATAATTTCCACCATATTTTCCATCATGACAACCTCTAGGAACTTTTATGTCTGATCATGAGTAAGACATATCAACAAAACTCCATCTCTATTATGATCAAATAGAAAATTTTCTAACAAACAGAAATTTAACATTTTTAGTCTTGATAAATGTCTTTGTTTTTTATCTATGTTATTACGACAATCTTAATTTTGAAAATAATAAACTAAGTCATGGTACCATTCATCTTTCGCCAATAAACAATCACATTCCTTCATTTGAAGACCAAACTTAAAATTTAAAAATAAATAGTAACCTTCATGGTCTTTAAATACAATTTTATATTTATGTTTTCATCAACTGATAAAACTAAGACATTAATGTTTGAATAATCATTTTTCACTAAGTGCTTTTCCAATTCATTAACTTTAATTGATTTAAAAGTTTTGAATTCAAAATCAAACTCTTGAATGCCTAAAATCCACATAGCGAGCCTTCCCTGAATCGTCGATTGTTTCAAAAGATAAGGAAAAACAAGTAAATTAGATCACACAAATTTTTTATTTCCCATTAATACATACTAAAATTTAATTAAATATAAAATTAATAAGTGGGTACCTAGTTTCTACATCTTTTTATCACTTGACTCATATAACCAATTGGTTTTTCTTCATTATTTTTAAATTCTTGAGTTATTACAGTTTTAATAGCTCTTTAGGTAGATTTAACATAGAGAATGAATAATCTATTCAAATCAAGTTTAGCAAGAATAGGATCACTTGTAATGGCATCTTTAACATAATTAAAGGCCAATTCAGTACCTTCATCTCAATTATATATTTTATCTATTTTAAGCAACAATTGTAAAGGATTAAACTTGTTAAAAAAATTTAAAATATTTTTTTTTTAAAAAGTTTATCTTATTAAAGAAATACCTTAAACTAGATTTATATTTGTGAAGGGGTAGTTCCTTAATAGGATTAAAACATTTGGGGTCAATTAAAATACCATATTTTGAAATAATGTGTCTTAACAATTTACCTTCAGTCACACCAAAAATTGACTTTTTCAAATTCAAAGAAATGCTAAATTTTGTAGATCTTGTGAATACTTCACAAATGTTGTCTAAATCATTTTTTCTCTTTTTAGAATGAATGGTGAGATCATCTAAAGAAATGTAAATAAGAATACCAATCAAATCATTAAAAGTAATATGCATAACTCTTTGAAAAGTAGCTCCTACATTCATCAATTTGAAAGGCATTCTATTATAAGTGAAAGTACCTCTATAAGTAGTAAAATTAGTTTTATGTCTATCTTAAGGATTCACAAAAATTTGATTATAATAAAAAAATCTATTTAATAAAGACATCATTTTGTATCCTACAACCTATTGCAAAATCTTATATATGCTTGGTGGAAGAAAATTGTCTTTAATACTAGTTTTATTTAGATCTCTAAAATCAACACACAATCTAATATCATCATTTTTATTGCTAAATATAAATATATTAGCTAACCATTTTGAATATGTTACATGAAAAATGACATTAACATCAATCATTTTATTTAGCCTTTTGTTAATGGTGTCTTCTAACAAAGGATTGATTCTTCATATTTTTTTCCTAACATGTTTGATACTGGGAAAAATAGGTATGTCATGTTTAATAATTTTAGTTTAATAACTTTTAAGATAGTTATATGATCAGGAAAAAATATCAATGAACTCTTTAAACAATTTAATTAATTTAACTTTCTCATTAGCAATGCCTTAAATTTTTAAATAAACATATTTTAGATCTTTTTCAGTGCCTAAATTTATAGGAGTGGTCTCACCTATTATTCTCCTTGATGGCTCTTCTATTCTAGAGATTTTATATTGATCATTAGACATGCACATAGATTCTAAACTCACCAAACCAAAAGGTAATCTATTAACACTTAATTGTAAATAATCTTCATACTTCAGTACATAGTCATCATGATCAAAATAATTACCTTTAATGAATGAATCTATATGTTCATCACAACTAAAAACAAACCAACTATCATTAAAATCAAGAATCTTAGGATGAAATACTTTAGCAAAAAAAAGTATGTAGTAGGTTCAATCTCACTTAGAGTTGGATTGGAAGCATAAGCAATAAGTTTATCAACTCTAATGTTGAATTCTCTAATAATATGTGTAATGTTAAAAGCTTTGAAATGCACAAGTAGTGACTAAACCTTTTTTATGTAACAGTGTAAATGAATTTGATTAGTTTTATATATCCTATTAACTTGTCTAACAACTAACTCTGAATCTCCAAAAAATTCTAAATGCTTAACGTTTAGTTCTATGGTCTTTTTCAATCTTAAACATAATGATTCAAATTTTTCTATATTATTAGTATTTTGAAAAGATAATTTGAAGGCATATCAAAAAAAAAATTACTTATAAAATAAATCAGACAAATTCCATCACCATTACTTTGTTGAGAACAAGTTCCATCAAAGTAAAGTGACCATAAAATATTCTTTTCAAATATTTCTTCATATTAATTTTTTGGTTCATCTAAATTCAATAATTCATAATTATTAATTCCGATTTCAATGTAGTAAATTTTAGAAAAAAAAGGTGATTCAATAGGTGTACCATAAAAATCCACTCTTTTAATGAAAATAATTTTATTATTAATAGGAACCCATGTTATATCTTTCTCAACAAAATCTTCAGTTGCTTTAAACCAATCCCTTCCTAACATAATTACATAATTACTATAAATATCCAACACTTGAACATTAGTAAAGAGATAAATTTTAAGAAAAGATAAAATATAAAGTATTCAATCACATAAACAAAAGAGAGAGATAACAAACCAATTAAAGAAAATTGAACAACTAAACTAAGAAAAGGACAACAAACTACTTAAGCAATTAAGTCTAAACTAAAGAAACCTATTCTAATCAAAAGACAAACTTAAGATAAAATGTAATGATTAAAAATGATCAAATAAATAACCTAAAACTAAGCCTAAAAATAAATTAGTCTAACAAGTAATAACATAACTATCAACTAACAAGCAGTGAATTTAAACTAAATAGAAAAAGACTATTAATCAAAAAACTTAAACGAGTTTAGAAGCTAATTAAGATTAAATACTAAAAAGATTTAAATTATAAAAGAAATAAAAGAAATAATTAATCAAGAAATATATATTACTATCCAATTTAAAAAAGAAAACAAAATTAATCTAAACATCTAATAAAAGAACTAAAATGAAAATGAAAATGAAAACTACTAAGAAACAAACATTAAACTAGAAAGATAAGATTATATTAAAGTTTGAGTTAATATATAATACAAAAAAGCATGTGAGTCTCAAAGGAGATTTATCTTAGTATAAATACATATTTTATTATAAAAAAACATCTTTCTTTAAAATAACTTGAGTGAGAACTTTACAATCAAAATAGATTAATAAAATGTCACAAAATAATAAAGTGTTCATCATTATTTAAGTTGAATACTTGGAATCCATATATATGACTACAAATAGAAATCATCAAAAGATTTTAACCTTGGCATTATTTAGATAATATTTCATAAATTATAATATAAAATTGGATATACCTATGTTTCCTAAGTAATTACTCAATCATCAGATAAAGTACCATTGGTTCTATCTGCAAACGTTTTACTATCTCAAAAAAGTTGCATAGAAATAAGAGAGATGGATGGATGATTGACTTCATAAAATCATATAAATATTTAATACATGTTGTTATTCTATCTTCAAATGAGCCATTGATCTCCTTAAAATACCTTCAAACTTAGCTGTAAAATAAGTTATAACTAACTTTAGTTAGTTACTAGTTTAATCTAACTAATTGACTTTTTTTGTAAATTTAACTAATTATAAACACTTATTTGTTAAGGACATGCTTAATTAAGACTAAAAAGACTTAATTTATCAACATATTTAAATATATAATGTGGGTACTAATCTAAAAGGGTTGAAAATCTCATCAAATAACAATATAATAGAATACATATTTCAACTATAAGATAAATAAATCAAGGGTTAGTAAAATTCTATTTATATTATACCATAATGCATGTCAAAAAAAACTTAAGAATATATTATTTATATCAAAATAATTCTACTACATTTATAAAATATTATCATCAAAACAATCAAAATCTAAATTTCAAATATCTAATTGAAAGTGAAAAGATCTATCATGTGAGAGTTTAACTGAAAATAAATTTTAACCCTTAGAGGTCCAATAATCATCTAAGTCAGAAATTACATCAATTTTAGGCTTATCTTGTGCATTAAGATACACGTTATATTCCATCTCTATAGTAGGAAACTACACTAACCTTGTCCTAGAGTCACTTGTACTATCATCAACCTCTAACTTGATTCATTTTAACATGCTAACCTCCATATGAGTATCAAGTTTAGTTTCACTTTTAACTCTTTTTTCTATAATTTTTTTCTCTATAGTGGAAGGGGGAATGTCCATTTCTTTCTTCTATTAGCATAACCATGTATTTCTAAATTTAACTTTTCATATCCCAAGACATGCTCATTATGAGAATAAGTCAGGACTAACCATTTACCTTCTATAACATGTTCTCGGTAATAAGGTGAAGGTTTATTTGATGGAATGGCCAAATTTACATAGTTTTTAGCATTGACTATCTCAATTTCAAACTGTGTAGTCTGATTAGTAGGATTAAGCTCAATAGCTAGAAGAATTCTTTCAAGGGATTGAATCAGAAGATGCTATGGATTATTTTCTAAGTGGTAAGAAAAATTGCACTATGAAGGGGTTCAGGCTCCAAAACTACATCCATACAAACCCCTATTCCCTCTATGGCCTCTACTAACCAGATTAAAGAGAAATTTTTTAAATACATTCTATAATTTAAGATCTAAGGCATAAAAACATATGGACATCCTAGTCCCTCTATTGAATCTAGGACCAAATCATATTGCACAAAAACCCCCTCTAGAAAAGTTCCTATTAGGATTAGGTTGATTCACATCACTACCATAATTATTTCTCAAAATATTGTCATCACTACTGGTACCTTATCCAAGATGGTCCCACCTAGACATTATGAAAAAATCTAAAATATAACAATTATATGATTGAGAATCAACAAATATTAAAAAAAACAAGACTAAATATTTCATATATTGTCGCTTCTCAACAAACTACACTGAATTGAATTCACATACTAAAAATAACCTAACTGTATCAAAATAAAATCATTTTATATCACAGATTCTTGATAAATGCATGAATTTCTTATCTTCATTGAATCAATCTAAAACTGAAACATTTTAGAAATGAAGATAATTTTTTTTTGACATATTATTTTCAAATTAATGCATCAAATAATATCTAAAACCATCACCATTTATTCCAATAAAATGTCCTTATATAAATTTCTAAATGATAAGCATCTGATCTATCAAGAAATTATAACTTTGATATCCAAAATTAGATTAAAATCCATGACTTCAATTCTGAGATGCAAACTTAACAAAAAGTTTATATTTTATCCAATCCTCTCTAAAGTCAACATTATGATTGAAACCGATAAATGAGGCTTGAGAACATAAAACATCTATTTATATATTTTATAACTTTTGATATATTTCCACAAAATAGTTGACTTCATCTCTTCAAAAGTTACCTATATTATACCCATTTATATCTTTTTGAACAATCAAAAACTGCGATCTGAAAAACTAAAACTTGGATTTCTTGAAAAACAACCAACACTTGAATGAAGTCAAAAATATTTCCATGAAAATCATGGTATATTTAATCAATGAATTATGCATAAATACTTAGAATAAAAAACTTTATTTATACTAGACCAAAACCCTAATACGATTATATAATGTAACTCATTTGATATTCTCAGTGTATGCACTAGCTAATTCATTAGTTAAAAAAAACATGCAAACTATCACACTGCTTTCACATTGAAACATTGATATCATTTTATGATCGATGTAAATTTACTAAAACTAAATCAAACTACATGTATCATATGCACAAATTAATAAGTCTATTTACCTCACTAAAAATAAAACTCCTTGTTTAAAGGCGTTCCAAAATAACCACTTTGAATATCTTAGCAGAATATTCATATTAAATAGATTAGAAAATGTAGAGACTTAGATTTTGAGAAAGTTGTCCATAACCTTCCAAATTTTGACACAACTTAAGGAAGACAACAATAGAAACCTTTTCAACATCAACATCAAACATTCTGACACTTCTCACTTTTTTTAATACACATGCATCACAACCATTCCATTATTTTAGATATACATATATAAATAAAAATAATTTAAAACCCTAAGATTTGAACAAACCACTAACTAGACACTTTATAAATAATGATAGAATCTCAAAATATGTTTGGAAGAGTGAAGGCCCATATTCAGAGAAATATGTCTCTGATTTATTTCATGTAACAACCTTGAATAAACCTTTGAAAATAATGAAACCCAAAACATCAACTATGTATTAAATATTATACTCTTTATATTTTTAAATTTAGGTTTTGAATTGAACTACTTTCAAAAACCAAAATATACCAAAACCAAAAATTGTTAACCACCAACATTCATGCATGAAAGAGTTTTCATGTATGAAATTCATTTATTCTCTCAAACATACATGCACATAATAGACCATTAACCTTTTTATACTTTAAATTACATTCAAATGACTCATAAAATTACCTATCCAATTCCTATTTCATCATAAAACCATTGAAACCTAACTCAGAATTTCTATGAATGCCCATGCATATCTTACTCTTTTCATACAACTAAGGAATGAGTTTCTTCATAATACTACAAAGATCATTCAAAAATACTATGAACAACATCCAAATTTTCTCTAATCTAAATGAAACATACCTATTTATGCACCTTGAAGCTTTTATGCCCGATATCTTTGATAAATCCTTCGTTTGCAACTCAAAACATAAACAACTAGATCTCCATTTCTACGAGAAGCTTGTCAAAAAATGAATTAAAACAAATAAAATCAACACTTATATCCACCAACCCCCTCACCATAACCAACTCAGTGAGGTTCCTACTTTTAATTGATTCATATTTACCAAATATGTACTTAGCAACTTTTCTAAGTTTTCTATTGGAATAACCAAGTTTAACCATCACTAACCCTTCACACTAAAACTTTGCCAACTTCCCATCTTTCAAGGAAAGACCATTTGCATTAATTTATTTTTACCATCAAATATCCATGATGATCTCAACGCATCAAAGATGTGTTTCACAATACATATTCATGTTGATTCACCTTACACGATGGATCATGTTGCCAATACAGCTCATCAAATCAATAAATGCATTAAATATGCTTCAAAATCAATCTATCACCTTAGACTTAGGTAAATATTTATTCAAAATCAACACTTATATTTTTCAAATGCCTAAGCCTTAACATCATGACCCAAAGGGTCTTAAACCATGTCTTTAGAACTTAGGAATATTAATCCTAAGTAATCTAGTTATTAAAAAAGAGATATCACCTTAGGTTTTTAGGCTTAGGAAAGTTTTATCATTAGTAACTTAACAATAGGGTATCACATTAAAATTTAAACCCTGATACTTTCATAAGTGACTGAGTTCAAAAAATAAACCAACTTAATATGCCATTAATTAAAAAGTCTATTAGATGACAAAATCAAATTGAGCATTCAATTATATCTGCATCTCAAAAAAAATCTCTCAAATAAATGCATTATATCTATAACTTATTATTTTCAAAACTATGATAATCATCATGAATTCCATTATCCATTCTGAACCAAGAATCATATTCCTCAATATGTCAAGTTTTTCAAATAATCAAACTGAAGGAATAATCCAAATAATAATGGCAATACATACACAATAAAATTGAATATATGTGCTACCAATTTTGAAAACATTCCCAACTAAAATTATTTCAAAATCTTCTTTAACAAAATCAAGATAAATGATTACATTTACAAATATATAAGTATATTTTATTCATTAATCCACTGTGTTTTTTGAAACTACTTAGAAATATAAACATTAATTCATCAACAAATTATTATCTCATAATAAAAAAATATGCATCTAAAAATATTATTAATTGACCAAGTCTCTGACGTAGTTTTAGATTTCATGACTAGGTCATCTCTATGGTAGAAAGAATTGATTTTTTGAAAAATTAAAAGGAGTGTGAAAAATAGGCATAACAATAGTGACCTTGCTAGTTAGTTTTATGTAATGAAATTGAGTAACAACAAATTACCTATTGATAAAGACATAATTTTGAGGAGTGTGGTTTAGGAAAATTATTTCTCAAGTAGCTAAGTACAAGATCCTTTTAATAGTGAATTCTAGTAAGAGATGAATTATTTGGCTAGCACGGCACAAAGAAAAGGAATTGAATAACAAATTTTTTTGGACTGGATGCATAATCTAATACAAATACCTTAAGCAAAAAATCTAAAAATGAAATAACATTTTAACAACCAAATATAACTCAACATGTGTTATTCATTCATTATAGAAAACTAAATTTGTAAGAATAACTTCTGAAAATGAATGATACTTACAAAAAAATTATATCTTCCTTGTACTCTTCCTTCATAATGTGACATTTCTCCATTTACACCTTTCATTGATCATTTCAAAAGTAAGGTAAAACAATAACAAACAACAAGCCAAAATAGAAAAGCAAATCAAAAGGAAAAGAATTGAACAACATACCAAAATAGAAAATAAAACCAACCAAAAAGAAAGAAAGAAATAAAACAAAAGAATAAACTAAAATGTAGCTAATCATGGAAAATTTTTAAATGATTTATTGTTAACTGAGTAATGCAGCCAATTTACCTCAGTATATTTTAAATGAAAATCATTATTTTCAATAATTATGAAAATTATGTAAGGTCCAAACCATAATGAATCAAATTTATCATGTTTTTCAAGATCATCATGGGTTTTATCTCAATATAAGACTAAATATCTAACATTAAACTTTTTGTTAAAATTTTTTATCAAGAAATTTCTTTAATTTTTGTTTATCTCTTTTTAATTATTTACAATGTTGCTGCATTAGATTCATCAAGAGCTACTAAGTCATGTAATATTTATTCAATTAAATTTGTATCTTTAGCTACATATTATAATGCAGTCCTAGATGAAGAAATCTGAAGTTATATCGACAAAGTAGCTCCAAACCCATATGTTAACATAAAAGGTGAATAATTAGTTTCTAATTTAACTATAGTCCTATCATCCCATAAAGCTTCAAAATTTTTGAGATGTCAATTCTTTTTATTATCATAAACTAGTTTACTCATAATTGCATTCAAATTTTTATTTATGAACTCAACTTGTCCATTTTCTTGTGGATAAATTTATGTCTGTTATTTGAAATAATCTCGTATGGAACTCCAAATTTAGAAAAAATATTATTTTTTAAGAAATAAATCACTTCACCTATTACTGAACACTTAAATTCTTTGGCTTCAGGCCGCTTAGTAAAATAATTTTGGCTATTAAAATATATCTATAAACTGCAAATGAAGGTGGGTGAATATATAAAATAAAATTCAATGCCCTATTTTGTAAAAGATTTTTTAGGAATAATAGGATTTAAAGGCATTGTAGGCAATTTATCTCTTCCAACAAATAATTGATAAGGTATACAAGAAAAAACTTATAAACATCCTGAAACAAAGTAGACCAATAATAACCTACTCTTAAAATATTATAAGTAGTTGTTTTCACAATGTAATTTCCACCATATTTTCCTTCATGACAACCTCTAAGAACCTTTTATGTCTGATCGTGAGTAAGACATATCAAAAAAACTCTTTCTCTATTACAATAAAATAGAAAATTTTCTAACAAGCAAAAATTTAACATTTTTAGTCTTGAGAAATGTCTTTGTTTTTTATCTAAGTTATCAAGACAAGCTTAATTTTGAAAATAATAAACTAAGTCATGATACCATTCATCTTCAGCCAATAAACAACCCCATTCATTCATTTCAAGACCAAACATAAAAATTTTAGAAAAATTAGTAACCTTCATGGTCTTTAAATGCGGTTTTATATTTAAGTTTTCATCAACTAAAAAAACTAAGACATTAATGTCTCAAGAATCATTTTTCACCAAGTATTTTTCCAATTCATTAACTTTAATTGATTTAAAAGTTTTGAATTCAAAACCAATCTCTTGAATGCCTAAAATCCACATAGCAAGCCTTCCCTGAATGGTCATTTTTTTCAAAAGATAAGGAAAAATTGTTAAATTAGGTCACACATAATTTTTATTTCCCACTAATACATACCAAAATTTAATTAAATAAAAAATTAATGAGAAAATAAATTTTTCAATAAGTGGGTACCTAGTTTCTGCATCTTTTTATCACTTGACTCATATAATCAATTAGTTTTTCTTCATTATTTTTAAATTCTTGAGTTATTACAGCTTTAATAGCTTTTTATGTAGATTTAACATAAAGAATGAATAATTTATTGAAATCAAGTTTAGAAAGAATAGGATCACTTGTAATGGCATCTTTCACACAATTAAGGCTAATTCAATACCTTCATCTCAATTATATATTTTATCTATTCTAAGCAACAATTGTAAAGGATTAAACTTATTAGAAAATTTTGAAATAAATTTTCTTAAAAAGTTTATCTTACTAAAGAAAGATCTTAAACTAGATTGATCTTTGGGAAGGGGTAGATCCTTAATAGCATTAACACAGTCAAGGTCAATTAAAATATCATATTTTGAAATAATGTATCCTAACAATTTACCTTCAGTCACATCAAAAACTGATTTTTTCAAATTCAAAGAAATTCTAAATTTTATAGATCTTGTGAATACTTCACAAAGGTTGTCTAAATCATTTTTCCTCTTTTCAGAATGAATAGTGAGATCATCTAAATAAATGTAAATAACAATACCAATCAAATCATTAAAATCAACATGCATAACTCTTTGAAAAGTAGCTCCTACATTTATCAATCTGAAAGGCATTCTATTATAAGCGAAAGTACCTCTATAAGTAGTAAAATTAGTTTTATGTCTATCTTAAGGATTCACAAAAATATGATTATAATCAAAAAATCTATCTAATAAAGACATCATTTTTTATCCTACAACCTATTGTAAAATCTGATCTATGCTTGGTAGAAGAAAATTGTCTTTAGTACTTGCTTTATTTAGATCTCTAAAATCAACACACAATCTAATATCATCATTTTTATTGCTAACTAGAAATATATTAGCTAACCATTTTGAATATGTTATAAGAAAATTGACATCAACATCAATCATTTTATCCATCTTTTTGTTAATGGTGTCTTCTAACAAAAGATTGATTCTTCATATTTTTTGCCTAAAAGGTTTGATACTAAGATTAATAGGTATGTCATGTTTAATAATTTTAGTTTAGTAACTTTTGAGATATTTATATGATCAGGAAAAAATATCAATGAACTCTTTAAAAAATTTAATTAATTTAACTTTCTCATTAGCAGTGCCCTAAATTTTTAAATAAACATAGTTTGGATATTTTTAAGTTCCTAAATTTATATGAGTGGTCTCACCTATGATTCTCCTTGATGGCTCTTCTATTCTAAATATTTTATATTGATCATTAGACATGAACATAGATTCTAAACTCACAAAATAAAAAGGTAATCTGTTAGCACTTAATTGTAAATAATCTTTATAATTTAGTACATAGTCATCATGATCAAAATAATTACCTTTAATAAATGAATTTATATGTTTGTCACAACTAAAAACAAGCCAACTATCATTAAAATCAAGAATATTTTGATGAAATACTTCAGCCAAAAAAAGTATGTAGTAGGTTCAATCTCACTTAGAGTTGGATTGGAAGCATAAGCAATAAGTTTATCGACTCTAATGTTGAATTCTCTAAGAATATGCGTAATGTTAAAATCTTTGAAATGCACAAGTAGTGACCAAACTTTTTTTTTGTAATAGTGTAAATGAGTTTGATTACTTTTATATATTTTATGAACTTGTCTAACAACTAAATCTGAATCTCCAAAAAATTTTAAATGCTTAATGTTTAGTTCTATGATATTTTTCAATCTTAAACATAATGCTTCAAATTTTTCTATATTATTAGTATTTCAAAAAGATAATTTTAAGGCATATCAAAAAAAATTACCTATAAGATAAATCAGACAAATGCCATCACCGTTACTTTATTGAGAGCAAGTTCCATCAAAGTAAAGTGACCATAAAATATTATTTTCAAATATTTCTTCATATTAATTTTTTGGTTCATCTAAATTCAAAAATTCATAATTCCTAGTTCTAATTTCAATGTAATAAATATTAGAAGAAAAAGGTGACTCAATAGGTGTACCATAAAAATCCACTCTTTTAATGAAAATAATTTTATTATTAACAAGAACCCATGTTATATCTTTCTCAACAAAATCTTCAATTGCTTTATACCAATCCCTTCCTAACATAATTACATAATTACTATAAATATCCAACACTTGAACATTAGTCATGCATCTAATCCATTCATCTTGTGCAATTTTAATGACTATGTCATGAAATTTATCACAACACTTAATTTGTCTAAAATCAAAACTAGTAATCTTCCTATTATCTATTTCATGGGATATACTTAGTTGATCAACAATGGATTTAGGCATAATATTCTTTGAGGTACCTGTATCTAAGATACAAATATGAATTATTTTATTATCAATCTTAACTGTAACATAGAAAGGAGAAATGTAATTAGTCGGAGGGTCAAAATATTGAGCATAAATATGTTCATTACTACTTTTTTCTTGCAAACTTACATTATCTTTAAGATTTTTAATAGCCTCATTAATCTTATCAAGATGCCCTAAAAGACTAGTTGCCTAAAGTAAAGAGATTCTAGCTTTAATTGTTGATAAATCATCAATAATATTATAAGTTTTAGCATCAGTTTGTCTAAAAATATTTAGGCTTATAATTTTGATATTGACTGTTATTATAACAAGTTTAAAAAATAATATTTTGTGTTATATTATCATTTAAATTATTATCATTATCCTAAACAATTTTTCCTTTATCATAAAAACAATATTTATCATTTATTGTTTTATTGTTTTGATAGGAACTATAATATTTAATCCTAGTATTTATAACATAAACATTCTCATTTTCTGATGGATCATCAAGGTTATTTATATTATACACTAGATCTTTAGATATTTCATCTTTTTCATGAATATTTTTTTTGAACTTAAAAACAAGAAGACATGTATCTAGATTGTGATCTAGTTCACAAAAATTACAATAATAAGCAATATTATCTTTTTTATCTTCTTTAATTTTTCTATTTGAGGAAGAAGGTTTATCATTAAGCTATCTTTTAACAATAACCAACTCATTGCCTAAACTTTGTATGGCCTTTAAATTTTTTGAATTATCTAAATTTAAGTCTGTGGATAATCTATCTTTAAAACCAATGCATTTAAATTTATTTTCATATTCAATTCAAAATATTAAAGTTTCACTATATTTTGTAATATATTTATCTTCTAAAACCATTTTATACTTTAAAGGTAAAGCATTGAAAAAATAAAGTTTGGATAACTTTTTACAAGGTATAAGATCACATAAGATCTTTTGATCTAACTTAATGAACCTAGTAATCAAATGATAAATGCTCTCCCCTGGATCAATGAAAAAATTGACAAGATTATTGACTAGATCAAAATCTTATTTAACTTTCCCAAAGGATAACTCTATCAAATATTCAACATATCTCCAAATGTTAGTAACCTTAACAGGCAAACTAACAAATATGTGATAAGGTTTTTCTTCTAATATTTGGGAAAAAATTCTTAAGAAAATATTTTCATTAGTTATTCCAAGAGTAGCACAAACTAATCTGAAAGCTTCTAAGTGGTCTTCTCAAGATTCTTCAATAGCACCAAAAAACATTGGTATATTCAATCTTCTAAGATATGGCAACTTACCAGGATGATTCTTAATATTAATTGGATTAACATAAATCCATGGTATTATAGCTATCTAACATTCTTCTTGAGTATCTACTTCATCTTCACCTTTAGTGAGATCCTCTTTCTCTCTATTGTTTTTCAACTTATGAATAAAATCATGTAGCCTTCATTTTAATTTTAATTGTTCCCCCATTAGTTGATCTCCCATTAGAAGATTCAAAAATTTATACTTGAACCAATTGATTATTTTAACTTGATGTACTTTATCTAATTGTAAATTTGTAACATCAATCTTAGTAGGTAAAACAGAATCATCCAGTTTAAAAGAATCAGAATGAAAATAAGTTATAGGCCTAGAATTAGCAATTAAACCTCTTACTCCATCTTCATAAATTATTCTATTTGAATTCATAATATCTTGTTGAGTCTCCTATGTAAGATTTGAATACTAATCAATTTCAAATTCTACAATCTTTTCTTCTTGGTTTATGACTTGAATGATTTGATGAAGATTTTTATGATGATTATACCATGCATAAGGTGTTAGATTAAAAGTAACATCAACTTGATCATCTTTAATATTGATCCTAGGTTGAATAATAGGAGGTTGTTGGCCTCCAAATACCATTATCAAGAATAAAATAAAACTTAAAACAAATTCAATTATTGAATGAATCTTCCTTAGTGGTGTCACCAAATTTATTGATGATGGAAATTGTACAACCAATGAATCAACCCTTTTGCCTATCATGAAGGTCAAGATGGAATTATACCAGTCTAATCGTGGGGTTCTAAATATTCAACTATGATCTTAAAGATGTAAGTATTTTTTTATAAATTACAAAAAATAATCAATAAGTCATCAAATATAACATATTCTATTATAACATTCAGAAATCCACTATCAAATCATGAATCAATTTAAATGAAAATATATAATATATTCTTTTTGATAGAGAATACCTATGAATCAGATAATCTTTTGAAGAATAAAAACTTGATTTAGTAAGTATATATTCAAGTAATATGTTGTTTCTTGCTACAATATCCTCTAGGTTAACTTCAAAAAATAACCAGAAATAGTAGAGATAGATTTAAGAAAATATAAAAGATAAAGTATTCAATCACATAAACAAGAGAGAGATATAACAAACTAATTAAAAAAAATTGAACAACTAAACTAAGAAAAGGAAAACAAACTACTTAAGCAATTAAGTCTAAAATAAAGCAACCTAGTCTAATCAAAAGACAAACTTAAGATAAAAGCTATGGATTAAAAATGATCAAATAAATAATCTAAAACTAATCCTAAACAAAAATTAATTTAACAATTAATAAAACAACTATCAACTAACAAATAATAAATTCAAACCAAATAGAGACTATTAATTAGAAAACTTAAACGGATTTTGAAGCTAATTAAGATTAAACATTGAAAGGATTTAAATTATAAAACAAAAATAAAAGAAAGAATTGACCAAGAAAATATATTACTATCTAATTTAAAGAAAGAAAAAGAATTAATCTAAGGAACTAATAAAAGAACTAAAATAGAAATGAAACTAAAAATAAATAAGAAAGTAAACTAAGAAATAGACATAAAACTAGAAAGATAAAATTATATTAAAATTTGACTCAAAATAGAATACAATAAAGTATGTGAGTCTGAAAGAAGAGTCATCTTAGTAGAAAGAGTGATTTTATTGAGAAAAATCAACATCTTTCTTTACAATAACTTGAGTGACAATTTTATAATCAAAATAGATCAATAAAATGTCGTAAAATAGTGAAGTGTTCATCATCATTCAGGTTGAATACTTGAAATCTATGCATAGGAATCAAATAATAATCATCAAAATATGTCAAGCTTGGCAATATTTATATAATCTATCATACTTGTTAATATAAAATTGGATATACTTGTGTTTTCTAAGCAATTACTCAACCATCAAATAAAGTACCATTGGGTCCATCTGCAAAAGTTGTAATATCTTAGAGAAGTTGCATAGAAAGAAAAGAGATAAATGATTGACTTAACAAAATTGTATAAGTCTTCAATACCTATTATTATTCTATCTTCAAATGAGCCCTTGATCTCATTAAAATACCTTCAAACTTAGTTGCAAATAAGTTCTAACTAACTTTAATTAGTTATTAGTTTATGCTAACTAATTGACTTTTTTTAAAAATAAATTAATTATAAATAATTATTGGTTAAAGATAGGTTTAATTAAGACTTAAAAGTCTTAATTGATCAAAGGGTTACTAATCTTAATGGGTGGGGACCCTCATCAAATAACAATATAATGGAATACATATTTTAACTATAAGATAGATAAATCAAGGATTAATAGAATTCCATTTATATTATACCATAATGCAAGTCAAAAATAACTTAAGCACATATATTTTATCAAAATAATTTTGTTGCATTTCTAAAATATTATCATGAAAATTATCAAAATCTGAAATTCAAATATCCAACTAAAATTGAAAAGATCTACCATGTAAGAGTTCAACTAAAAAAAAATTTAACCCTTAGAGGTCCAATAATCATATGATTCTAAAATTAATTCAATCATAGGCTTATTTTGTGCATTAATATACACATTATATTCCATTTTTAAGTAGGAAATTGCACCAACCTTGTCTTGGAGTCACTTGTGCTATCGTCAACCTCTAACTTGATTCTTTTCAACATTTTGACCTCCATAGGACTATTAAGTTCAGTTTCATTTTCAGTTTTTTTTTTTGCAATTATTTTCTCCATAGTGGAAGGGGGAATGTCCATTGTCTTTCTTCTACCAGCATAACCATGTATTCCTAAATTTAACCTTTCAGATCTCAAGATATAATCACTATGAAAAGAAGTCAGACCTAACCCTTTACCTTTCATAACAAGCTCTTTGTGAGAAGGTAAAGGTTTATCTAATGGAATGGACAAATTTACATAGTTTTTAGCATGGATTGTCTCAAGTTTAAACTATGTGGCCTGATTAGTAGGATTAATTTCAATAGCTGGCTAAATTTTATTAGGGGACTGAATTGGATGATATTGTGTAGTATTTTATAAGTGGTGGGAAAAATTTCTCTATGAAGGGGTTCAGGCTCCAAATCTATATCCATAGAAACATTTATTCCCTCTATGGCCTCTATTAACTAGATTAAAGGATAATTTCTTAAGTGTGTTTTAAAATTCAAGATCTGAGACATCAAAATGTATAGACATCCTAGTCCCTCTATTGAATCTGAAACCCAATCATCTTTCATAGAGACCCCCTCTAGAAAATTTCCTATTAGGATTAGGTTGATTCACATCACTACCACAATTATTTTTTTAAATCCTATCATCATTGATCCTACTTGACCTAGGGTGGTCCCACTTGAACATTATGAAACAATCTAAAATATAACAATTATATGACTGAGAATCAATAAATGTTCAAAAATAAATAAGACTAAATATCCCATATGTTGTCATTTCTCAACAAATTACACTAGATTGAATTTACATACTGAAAATTACCTAATTATATCAAAATAAAATCATTTTATATCACAAATTCCTTATAACTTATTAAATCTCTTATCTTCATCAAATCAATCTAAAATTGAACCATTCCAAAAATGAAGATACAAAATTTATAACATATTATATTCAAACGAAAAAATCAAATAATATTTAAAACCATCACCATTTATTCCAATATAATGTCCTCATATAAATTTTCAACTAATGAGCAACTGATTTATCAAATAATTATAACTTCGATATCCAAATTTAAATTAAAACCCATGACTTCAATTCTGAGATGCAAGCTTAATAAAAACTTCATATTTTATCCAATCCTCTTTAAAGTCAACCTTATGATTGAAACTAATAAATGAGGATTGAGAACATAGAACATCTATTTATATATTTTTCAACTTTTGATATATTTACACAAAATATTTGATTGCATCTATTCAAAATTTACCTATATTAAACTCATTTATATATTTTTGAACAATCAAAAAATGCCATCTAAGAAACCAAAACTTGGATTTCGTAAAAAACAACCAAAACCAGAATGAAGTCAAAAAACTTTCTAGGAGAATCATGGTATATTTAATCAATGACTTACATGTAAAAACTTAGATTAAAAAACTTTATTTATGCTACACCAAACCCTGATACGACTATATACTATAACTCATTCGATATTCCAAGTATACACATTGGCTAATTCATTAGTTTTAAAAAAAGACATGTAGATTGTCATACTTCTTTCACATTGAAACATTGACATCATTTTATCATGCATGTAAGTTTCCTGAAACTAAATTGAACTGCATGTATCATATGCAAAAATGAATAATTTTATTCACCTCATTAAAAACAAAATCCCTTGTTCAAAGACATTCCAAATTACCCACTTCAAATATCTTATCAAAATATTCACATTAAATAGATTAGAAAATGTAAATACTAAGATTTTGATAATTTTTTTCCATAATCTTCCAAATTTTAACACAACTCAGGGAAGACACCAATAAAAACCTTTTCGACATCAACATCAAACATTCTGACACTTCTCATTTTTTTTAATAACATGAATTGTAACCCTTTCAATATTCCATATATACAATTAGAAATATAAAGAATCTAAAACCCTAATATTTGAACAAACCACTAACCAGATGCTTTAGAAATAATGATAGAATCTAAAAATATGTTTAGAAGAGTGAAGGCTCAAATTCAAGGAAATATGTCCGTAATTTTTTTCATGCAATAACCTTGACTAAACCTTTAAAATAAATGAAACCCATAACACCAAATACTGTGTATTAAAAACTATACTCTTTATATTTAAAAAATTAGGTTTTGAATCAAACTACTTTCACAGACCAAAATATACCAAAACTAGAAATTGTTTACCACCAACATTCATGCATGAAAGAGTTTTCAAGTCTAAAATTCATTTATTCTCTCAAACATCCTTGCACATAATATACCATTAACATTTTGACTTTAAATTTCATGTAAATGACTTATCAAATTATTTATCCAACTCTTATTTCATCATAAAACCATTGAAAACTAACTTATAATTTTCATGAATTCCCATGCCAAGATTATTCTTTTCATGAAACTGAGGAATGACTTTCTTTGTAATAATACAAAGGTCATTCAAAATTACTAAGGACAACTTCCAAATTTTCTCTATGTTGAATGAAGCATATTTGGTTATGCACCTTGAAGCTTTTTTGCTTGATAACTTCAACAAATCCTTCCTCTATAATTTGAAACTTAATCAACCAAAAATCTACTTCCATGAGAAGCTTGTCAAAAAATGAACAAAAATAAATAAAATCAACACTTATATCCACCACCCCCACCCTCACCATAACCAACTAAGTGAGGTGATTACTTCTCATTGGTTTACATTTACCAAATATGTAATTATCAACTTTGCTAAGTTTTCTATCAACACAACCAAGTTTAACCATCACTAACCCTTCACACTAAAACTATTCAATCTTCCCATATTTTGAGGAAAGATTATTTGCATTAATTTCCTTCTACCACCAAATATACATGATGATCTTGAATCATTGAATATGTGTTTCACATTAAATATTCATGTTGATTCACCTTACACGATGGATCATGTTGCCAATCTATCTCATCAAATCAACAAATGTACTAACTATGCTTTAAAATCAATCTATCACCTTAGACTTAGTTAAATATTTATTCATAATGAGCACTTATATTTTAAAAATTCTTAGGCCTTAACATCATGACCTAAATGGACTTAAACCATGTCTTTAGAACTTAGGAATATTAATCCTAAGTAATCTAGTTATTAGAAAAAGATATATCACCTTAGGTTTTTAGGCTTAGGAAATTATAATCATTAGTAACCTAACAATAGGGTATCAGATTAAAATTTAGACCCTGATACTTCATTGATGCTTTCATGAGTGACTGAGTTTAAAACATAAACCAACTTAATATAATAATAATTAGAAAGTCTATTGGATGACAAAATCAAACTGAGCATTCAATTATATCTGCATCTCAAAGGAAATTCCATAAAGAAATACATTATATTTATAACTTTTTATTTTCAAAACTATGATAATCATCATGAATTCCATTATCTTTTCTAAACTAAGAATCATATTCCTCAATATGTCAAATTGTTCAAATGACAAAAATGAAAGAATAACCCAAACAATAATGAAAATACATACTTAATAAAATACAATATATGTACTACCAATTTTTAAAACGTTTCCAATTGAAAATTATCTCAAAATCTGCTTTATTAAAAATCAAGATAACTAATCACAATCATAAATGCATATGCATATTTTATTTAATAATCCACCATGATTTTTGAAACTACTTTAAAATATAAAAATGAATTCATTAACCAATTATTATCATCTCATAATTAAAAATATGCATCTAAAAATACTATTAATTGATTGGGTCCTTGACATAGTTCTAGATTTCATGACTGGGTCATCTCTATGGCAAAAAGTATTGATTTTTGAAAAAAATTAAAGGGGTGTGAAAAATAGGCATAATAGGTTTATTTACATTCATATCACATGTCAACCATTTATGTCATTGGCTAATAATTTGAGCTATAAACTTACATATAAAAAAGGTGTTTAGATTATTTAAGATAGAATATATGCATAGTCTAGGATGACCTAAAACTATTCCATTTATATGATTAGAATAGGAGTTGAATAAGGTCAATCAAATAGTGTCTCCATATACTTAGATGAAAGTAAGTTCCAATTAATTCCACTAACTGAGTAGAAGATAACCTAAAACTGAAATGTGAAGAGGAAAGGGTTTAAAATTATAAGCCTATGACATAAGAATATATCTCTCACTATACCTCAATAAAGGTAAATGGTTATAAAATATGGCTGTAAATGGGTACAAACAAAATTAAAGGATGGGTTAGAATGTTTTAAATGGGTAAGGTGAAATGGTAAACCAAGTGGGGTCCTATGAGACCTAAAGTGATTTATGAAAAGTCTAATCAATCCTATATCTACACTATCTTATTCATCTTAGACAAGGCATAAATAAGAATACACACACATACATTCATAATGAAATTAAATAAATGAAAGAGTGTAGGGATATATGATGTTAGTTGGAATTATATGATATTGTCCAAGTTAATATAGTTAAATTATCAAAAAACATACCTAAAACTCCATAAGGCAAGACAATATAGTACATGAAGGATAAAAACACAAAACAGATGGTATCGACTAGGATAATACCATAAGATATAGGTAATTTAGTAAATTTGGATAGGAAGTAGACAGAAGGAATAGATAGATAGACATTTGGAAGATATTAGACTAATATTCATAATGGTGTAACATGATAAAATGCCAACATGTCTCACAAAACCCCATGAACTATTCCCACACTATTCTTCATCCACCCTTTAAGGCATGCACTTAGGGATATTGATGCATCAATAATCCATTTAAATAGAAATCATTAATAAATTATAAAGTGAAAATATTATGTGTATACAAGTGCCCCACATGAATCTCATCACATGTCATAATAGTGTAACATAAGATGGTACTTTGTAAGTGAAATATAGCAACACAAAATCATAACTAAAAAATAAATGTTGATAAGTGAATAACAAAAAGTAACATATACATATCTTGATTTGATTTTTTGTTGAATCACTGCATATAGATTACCATAGTCTCAATCATGAAGGGCATAATAAATACATTTGAGAAACCCTAGGTATACAAGACTAAAAATATATAAAATAAATATGCAAAAGTGTAGGATGGTCAAATAAATGGATACAAGTAAAAGACTTTGAGGACTAATCAAATCATTAGTAAAATTGTAAAGCCTAGATTGAT